>JASDQU010501897.1:21973-44214 GCA_032191745.1 Picea mariana
GTGCTCATAGCCTTTGCAAGTTGCTCTTTTGATCTACAATGTCTCCTCCTTAACAAATACATGTCTTGGTTAGGTCTTTATCTGAGTCATGTCATCACCTTCAATTTCTATCTTCATATGGTTGGGCTTCCTTCAATGTGCTACTTTATTACACAACACATGCTCACTTGAGTTTTAGCCTGGTTGTGATCCAATTGCGGAGAAGTAAAATGAAAATAAAAAAATTCAGAGCTCTTATCTAAACGTAGCCCAAAAATGCTACAGACACTCAAGGATTTTGAAAATGTAAGGGAGACCGTTCAAGAGTGATTTACCACTCAGCACGCTGGGAGAAAACATCTGTGGCTTGCACTATCGACATGCATTCACTTTTACAGTTTCATTGGGCAAAAGGAACCTGAATTCAATGCACCTATCAACCCCAAAGGATGTACGCCCTTCAAGATGGTGGCAGGAACCAAATCTTCCACCAGCTACAATTTCACTGAGTGAGGTAGGTTCTCTTAGTGCGTCATTGTCAACTCTGAAGGAAATATGAGTAAATGTAGAGGTAATGATCTATCTATCGTCGAGGAGGAATAGGCGCAACATCCACAAAAGGCATGGGACACAGTCTAACGCTTAAGGCTAGACAAAAATCTAGACATCAACGAAGTATGGCGGGCGAATCACCAGCCGGCTGTAAATCTGGAAATCTGAGTGCAAGAGGAGCGCACAAGTTTCGAGGGTTAGGGTTCACCACAAGGATGAGTAGTGAATTGATAAAACTGCCTCCAAAACTTAGTGGTTGGACTCTCTAACCTTGCATACAACTTTCTATTGAGAGTTAACACATACCGCCACAATTTTACTATCCAGTCAAGACCAAGGTCAACATAAAAAACAGGCTAAATATGACCACAAGACTGCAGAGGTTCTTTTATGGCCAAGTTGCATTTTTTTATGTCCACTCATTCCCGTGATCTGTCCATAGTCCGAAGGGGAGGAGTGGACACATGAATAACTGATGGGTACCCTCGCAAAGAAAAAAGGGCCCCATCATTAGTTTTTTGTAACTGAATATAATACTTTAATAAACAGGGAATTAAATCTTAAGTTAAACAATGTAAAAGACAATGCATGAAGTAAATAACTAGAGCACAGTCAAAACCCTACAGAGGGTAAGTAATGCCCTAGCATAAATCATAGTTTCAAATTATAGAATCACGCAGAGATAGGATAAATCACACAGATCACGGGTGTGTTTTTGCCAAATGTAAACAATGCACTCCTTATCAGAGCATTTGGATTTCGTTCTATAACCACAAATAAATAAAATGTATAAATTTGTAAACAAGAATGTATTACGGTTTATGAATTGTAGAGTGACCAAGAAGTTTCATAAATCCGCAAATTCCCTTAAAGGTAACACAATACTTTGCGTATACAGAGAATGGCCATCTCCGATTTATTTCCCTCACAATACGAGTCCATCCACCATAATAACCCTTGAAAGCTAAAGACATATAAAAGACATAATTCAGTGAATAATCTTTTACCCTAACCAGTCTGGAAATCATTTATGAATGGGTTTCTTTAAAGCACAGTAAGATCTAAATAAATAAGAAGTGGACCGAGGGTTGTTAGTACAGGGGATACTTATGCCTACGCTACTTAAACAAAAACACAGAGATTAATTTATGCAACGGTCAGAAAAGGAATGATCACCTTTATGACATTTCACTTAGGGAATTTTACAGATAGAAGGTTAAATACTTCCCAATGTGATGATCACCTTTACGACATTTCACTTAGGGAATTTTACAGATAGAAGGTTAAATACTTCCCAATGTATAGTTTGGAGAAAACCAAATGATAACACACGATGCGTGGAGTTCTATTCTTTAATTGGCACGTAGGATGCGAACTAGGAAGACAACCTATTTAACTAACTGAGCATTAAAACACAGAGGATTTTGACGATTGTTTAATTAAGAGAATATGAAACTAATGGCTAGCATCCACGAGAAGTCAAGGATTTTTACATTTTTCTTTTACTTAAGTCATGCTGAGAAGGAATGAGTCCCATTGGTGGGTAAGGTTAGGCCATAACGCCGTTAGAGGTGTATAGTGAGGGATAAGCAATAGTACATCGCCATGTGAAACAATGGAGGTGGTCGTATTGGGTTGGACATGGTGGTCGAGCGACAGTTCCAGGGAGGTACCTTTGCAGGTATCCATAAATGGTTTAGACATGGTTTTAATCAATGACTAACAATTCCCTTATGTCGAATTCATACCGATTTATTACAGAGTTGTGATGCCAGCATGTTAGGGTTATGAATGTACTTTTAGTCACGCACGTTGTAATGTACCCCAAATTTGCCATATATATATTTTTTTTAGAAACATTAATATTCAATTTATTCTAGAATACTTGTAGTTAAGAGAAGTAGGTATTTATTATCATTATTAATTTCTGCGAGATTCCTATATTCTGGCTATCAAAATGATGAACGATCATTTAATGAACATTTCTACTCCAACTTAACTCACACTGAACATAACTTCTATACGAATAATCTCCACATTCTAACATCTACCCTTTTATAACCCCTTCAATCCTAAAGCTATTCTAATACTTATATATATATGTTGTATTAAACTTAGGATTCATAAACCTATACTCTTCCATAAGTATAGGCTCCAATGCTTGCGCACAAGAGAAAACCTTATTTGACTTTTCGAAATAAAACTCATATACCATAGAATATATCCACATTATAAAGGGATCGAGAGTGTACACCCTTAGAGAAAATGTTATCAACTTACTGATGTAGGCCCCCCAACCCTCAGGTCGGAGTCTGCACAGGATCTTTCAATTTCGGCCCCTCAGAGTTTGACTGGCTCTTCAATTTCCTCTTCGGGAAATTTATTCACACACCCAACTGAGTGTATGTCATAGGTCCTTCTGAGCTATGCTCACATGATCTTTGCACTAGCATGAACTCCACGATCAACACCCAACTGACATTGGGACTTTACCCTTTCCCTTTCGGGATACTGGATTTCGTGAGTTAGTGAATCCTGTTGTCGAGTGCCTTACCTCTTCAACCTCCGAAACCCGAAATATTAAACACTAGACCTTTCTCGCCACTGACTTCGGCTTTTTTCTCTTCATGATTCTGGGAGTTTAAAACTCTCAATTCCAAATCACCGTCTCCTCGAGATCCCAGATCCCGAAATGCCGAAATGCTCCTCGAAAGGTATTTCACATTTCGCGATTTCGGAGCTTCTTATCTGGAGCACTCTACTCCTTGTCAACAGGAATGACGAAATGTCGATTCCCAAAATTCTTACAAATATCCTGCTGCAACTTGTGATTTCGAGCTTTCCTCCCCCCTGTGTCCCGATCACTTGTCCTTAGGACCTCTGAAACCCCGAATTTCGAAGTTCCAAAATTTCGACCTCGTCACTCTTTGCCTTTATACACAAAAACTCTTTTCACGTTTTGGGGATTTGATCAACCAAAGGCTTCGTCCGCACTTTAGACTTATGACCCCCAAAATGTCGAAATGATTTTGACAGTCAAATGATTGAAGTCAACGGTCCACGTTAAATATTGTCTTTCGAAGGTGGGTCTATCCAACGCTTAATTTCCCCGCAACTTTCTTGTATCCTACGGTCCTCTTTATTTCGGGAGTTCTCCTCAGAGATTTACGACTGTTCAGTTTCCTTCTCAAGAACCTCTGGCTCAAAATCGACTCTGCAATCCTTCTTTGAGGTGTGACTTCTGCACAACGGCTTGAGCTTCCTGTCTTATCTTGAATGATTCAAAGGCCCTAACCATTCCGAGATTTCTTCACAAACTCAGGTCTTCAAGGAGACTCCTACATGCACTCCTTGCGGAAATCCCTCAAATACTTTAGCGCACTTTAACTCCAGACTCTGTGCACTTTCTTTGCAATAGCAGTCCTTTAATCTCTCAACTTTAGTTGATGAGTTCTAAGGTCTCAACCAGCCTACGCACACCTTGCACAACTTCTGAGCTTGTCTTACACTTCTACTGAAATGAGAACAATGGTCTCCCTCTTGAGCTTTCAAGGATAAACTCTAAACCTTTGTCAACGCACTCCTTGTGAACGTTTCACTGCACTCCTTGCAGGAACTCTCCCTCAGGATGAGAAACAATTGAAACTCATTCTCTTTCTCTCTCAGACTTCAAACATTCAACATGAAATCATACATACACACACAGTATTATAACAAATGCATGATAGAGAGAGTAAGAAACTATAAGAAGACCATTCAGCATGTATACACAAAAAACATCATAACACCATGAATTTGAATCAAAGCTTCATAAATTAATTCAAGCTTCTGTACATGGGTCCTCCTCTACAACTCTTCTGCTACAACTCTCTTCTCTATGCTAATGTGCTTAATGATCTCATTCTAATTGATACAATGATGCAAAGATGAGGGTGTCTATAGTCGTTTTCCCTCCTGTTCCTAAAATCATCTAATATGGAATTTAAATCTACCTACTTTCATTAACTGGGCATAAATCCCTTTTACATCGACAGATGAGAGCAGATTGCTCAAGATCTGTTTACAATCACTTATTCATAAATGCGCGTACGCCTTCCTTAACTATTTCATTAATATTCCTTCCTTAGTCTTTCAAAATATCTCAAAAACATTTTCAACATGTGCAAAAATGTGTTGCGCTCATCCCAGCTATCTTCCACCTCTGCGCTCGCTTGCATCTGGCGATGCTCCTGCATCATACTCCCTCGCTTGAAAATTTTCATGGACTCATGTTCATGAGTTCTTGCACGGTCTGTCCATGCTTCTAAATCTCTTCTTCATTCTCGCAACTGGCATCTTCAACTGGATGTCCCTCCCATTTGACCAAGTATTCAAAATACTCTTATCTCCTGGTCCTCTTGTTGATTCTCTTGTCAAGTATACTTTCCATCCATGGCTTTTCATCTACAGGCATTTGTTTAGTCCACTAAACCTCTGTTGGTTCACTGTCTTCTGTTGCTTCTTCAGTTCTGTAAGGGTACAAATATGATAGGTTGAATATTGGTGAAATTTCGATCCCATCTGGTAATTCGATCTCATATGTATTTACCCCAAATTTCTTTACGATCTTGCATGGTCCAATCTTCTTCATTTTCAGTTTGTTATATGTTCCCCTTGGGAACCTTTCTTTCCCCAGATGTGCAAGAATTAGATCACCAACTTCAAACTGAAGTTCTTGTCTATGTTGATTTGTTCTGCATTTGTACTCTTGACTCGAATTTTGCAAAGGTTCCCTCATTTGGATGTGAATTTCCTTTAATGCCTCTCCAAAATCCTCTGCACTAGCACTTCTAGTTTCATTCTATTCTGAATCCTTCAATTCAAAAAATCCCCTTGCCTGCATTCCATACACAATTTGGAATGGACTCCGCCATGTGCTTTTGTTGAGTGAATCATTGTAGGCAAATTCCGCCTATGGCAAAATGTGATCCCACTGACTGTGGTGTTCAGTCACTAGGCTCCTTAGAAAATATCCTAAGATCCTATTCACAACTTCCCTTGGCCCATCCGTCTAGGGATGATAAGATGAGCTAAATGAAAAATTTGTCCCTAGCTTCTTCCATAAACTCCTCCATAAATGTCCCATGAACTTAATGTCTCAATCTAAAACTATACTTCTTGGTAAGCCATGACGTCTGACAACTTCTTTGAAAAACAGGTTCGCAATATGAGTTGCGTCGCTAGTTTTCTGACATGGTATAAAATGTGCCATCTTTGAAAATATGTCTACCACCACAAAGATTGAATCAAATACGCTTTGCGTTATTGGCAGCCCCAATATAAAATCCATGCTCACTGCATCCCACGGCCTTTCTGGAATGGGTAATGGCTGGTATAGCCCTGTTTTCTGCCTTTTTCCCTTTGTGTGCTAGCAAATTCTACATCTTTCCACAAATGTTTTGACATCTTCCCTCATCCCTGGCCAAAACCATGATCCATTTAATTTCGAGAACGTTTTTTCATGACCGAAATATTCAACCAATCCTCCACTATGTTTTTCTTTCAACAGATTCTCCCTCATGGAGCATTTTGGAATACATAATTGATTGCCTCTGAATAATAATCCATCCTGGATCATATATTCGGTCCACTCACTTCTGTCTCTGAGAAATGGATTCTCGGATGCCTCATACACCTCTTTAAAATCTGGAACGTCTTTGTACATTTCTTTGAGATGACCAAAACCCAAAGTTTTGACTCTAAATTCCTGCATATGCAAACACTTCCTGCTCAAAGCATCAACAACTTTGTTAGCAGTTCTAGAAATATGTTTAGTTACAAAAGTAAAATTTTTCATGTATTCAACCCATTTAACATGTTTTTGGTTCAACTTCTCCTGTCGAGTCACGAATTGTAAGGCATAATTATCACTTTACAAAACAAACTCTTTAGGAACCAAATAATGTCTCCATTTCTTCAATGCTTGTATGACTGCATAAAATTCTTTGTCATATATTGAGTACTTAACCTTCGCTTCATTCATTTTCTCACTGAAGTATGTGATCGGTCTGTCATCTTGGATTAATACCGCTCCAATTGCAAATTCACTAGCGTCACACTTGACCTGAAATGTCTTACTGAAATATGGCAACACTAAAATTGGTTGTTCAGTAATCCTCCTCTTCAGCAGGTTGAAACTTTTTTTTGGTTCCTCTATCCAATGAAAAGATTTGTGTCTTTTCTTCACCATTTCCATCATTGGTGTGCTAATCCCACTAAAATTTCAGATGAATTTCCTGTAGAAACTAGCTAATCCATGGAGGCTTCGAACCTCAAATACACTTTTCGGCGATGACCAATTTTTAATCGCTTCTACCTTTTCCGGATCCATTTTCAACTCATTTGCAGAGATAAAAAAACCCAAATAAATGAGTTATGTCCTCATAAATGTTGATTTCTTCATATTTATCAATAGCTTCTCCTGCTGCAATCTCCTCATCACTGTAGCTAAATGTTTCAAGTGTTTTGTTTCTGTCTTGCTGAAAATTAATATATCGTCAAGATATACGATGATGAACTTCTCGATAAACTCTCTCAAGACTTCATTCATCAATCTCATGAAATTATTGGGCATGTTTGTTAAGCCAAACAACATAACAAGCCATTCATTCAACCCCTCATTTGTCTTGAAGGCTGTCTTCCATTCGTCACCTTCTCTCATACGAATTTGATGATATCCACTTTTCAAATCAATCTTTGAAAAAATAAATTCTCCACTCAAGAAATCTATCAAATCATCCATCCTTGGCAATGGAAATATATATTTGATGGTAATTTTGTTGATTTCCCTCGAGTCTATACACATTCTCCAGCCTCCATCTTTCATTGGGCTGAGCACTGTTGGAACAACGCATGGACTCAAGATTTCTCGAATCAACCCTTTGTCAATTAATTCCTGGACTTGTCTCTTGACCTCTTCATTCTCTTGTCGCGTCAACCTATACGATGCTTTGTTTGGTAAACTGGCTCCAGGTATAAGATCGATGTGATGACTTATACTTTTGATCAGTGACAACGAACAAGGTAGTTCGTCCACTACTATATCAACAAACTCTTCCAGCAACTTCTGGATTTCCTTTGGTAAATCATCCACTCTTATACTGGTTAAAACAATTTTAGGCTTCTTGACAACAATAATTTTTTTTTCTTCCTTCTTCTTAACCTCCTTAAGAAGTTACTTCCCACTCATGAGAAGTACAATGTTGCTCACTTCTGGTTTCGTTTCTTTATCCTTAATTGGCAACAACATGTGAGTTCTCCCATTCTTCTCCAGGGTGTATGTGTTCTGTCTCCCATCATGAATCACATTTCTATCATATTGCCACGGTCTACCCAGAAATAGATGACAAACATCCATGGGAATGACATGACATAATATTTCATCCTTATATCCCCCTATTTTGAATTAAACTAAACATCGTTTAGTGACATTTACCTGATGTCCTTTTTGTAGCCATGAAACTCTGTATGGGCTTGGATGTTCAATAGTCTCTAGCTCCATCTTTTCTACCATCTCTAAAGAAATGAGATTGTCTGTGCTACCACTGTCCACGATGACTTTGCATACCCTGTCTTTAGTCTTGCAAGCAGTTCGAAAAAGTCTGTTCCTTTGGGCTGGGTTCTCTACCTCCTTCTCTGGCATTAAGAGAAATTTTTTCATCATCAATGATCTTGCGCCCTCAGCATCTTCTGCCTCAACATTCTATCCTTTTGCTTCAACAATGTGAGTTTCACCTCCTTCTTTCTTTCTGTTTGGACACTCATAATATTTATGTCTATTTTTCCCACAGACAAAACATTTCACTTCGCCTCCTTGGCCACTTCCTTTCCTCTAGCTCGAGGAAAAATATTTCTATCAGCATATTTCCCTCTCTATGAGCTTCCTCCTCTCTCATGTTGAGTTTGAGGTTTCTTCCACTCTTCTTTAGGTTTTTTATTTCTGTCCTGGGCAATTGTTTTTCCTCTGGCTTGACTTCTTCCTCGGCCTCTTTGACCTTGTTTTTGGATCAGTTTCTCTTCAGATTTCAGAGCCATCTAATAAGCATCCTCCACATTTCAAAGGTTTATCATGCGCATCTCATCCTGAATGTCATATCTCAGACCATTCATGTACCTGGAAACCTTTTCATCATCACTTTCCCAATGACCTACCCTGATGTTTATCTTGTAGAATTCCTCAGTGTATTCTTTTACTGAACTCAACTGCTGTCTCAAATTATGCATTCTCTGAAACAGAATAATTTGATAATCCTTGGGTATGAATTTGGCTTTCATCTTTGCAACCCAGGGAACCATTAAAATGTTGGGAGTGTGGAGAACCTCACTTAAGGAGGAACTGTCCACTTTTAACTTCTGCAGAAAGGAACACAGTTCATAGCCTGCAAGAGGTCTCTACAATGTGAGATGTGGGAAGAAACGTACACAAAAGTAATGCAGTTGTGGATGGCTGACAAGATGATCATCAATCCACTCTAGTGGAGGTTGAAGGAAAAGTTAATAATAATCATATTTCAAGTTTAATTGACCTAGAAGCTAGTCTAAGTTATGTTACTCCTAGTTTAGTTGATTCAAATAAGATTAAGAAAGTAAAGCATACTAAATCCTGGTTAGTATAGCTGGCAACAAGGACTAAGAGAAAAATAACATATTTCATTTTTTATTGTGAACTCAGTCTAGATGCCCAAAATACAAAGTTAAATCTGAATATTTTACGTTTAGGATCATATGATATAATCATTGGAATGGACTGGTTAGAGAAACATAAATTAAATTTTGATTGTTACAAAAAATCACTTACTTACAGAGATGAAAATAACACAGTTAGGATAGTACAAGGCATCAGAAAACCAGTCTCAGTTAGGCAGATTTCAACAATGCAGTTTAAGAAAACAACATGAATAAAGGCTGTCAGATTTATGCTATTCAAGTTACAAATCTATTATAAAAGGAAGATAAACCAAGCCTATAAGAATTTATAGTCTTACATGAGGTTAGATATTTATTTATGGATGAAATACCAGAACTGACTCCAAGAAGAGAGATCGATTTCTCTATCGATTAGTTTCTTGGATCAGCCTTGATATCTAAGCCACCCTATAGGATGAGTTTACCCAGAGTAACAAAGCTGAAAGTTCAACTACAACAATTGTTGGACAAGGAATACATCAGACCAAGTGTCTCTCCTTGGGGAGAATTGATCATTTTTGTTAAAAAGACAAATAAGACTTTAAGATTATGTATTGATTGTCCACAGTTAAAAAAGATGACGATTAAAAACAAGTACCCTCTACCCAGGATTAACGACTTGTTTGTCCAAGTGGGAGGAGAAAAGATTTTTTCTAAGTTATATTTAAGATTTGGTTATCACCAGGTCAAAATGAAGGATGAATATATAAGTAAAACAACTTTTAGAATGAGATATGGACATTATGAGTTTGTTGTTCTTCGGTTTGGTCTCACTAATGCACCAAAAACATTTATGTGTTTAATGAATAGCATATTCAATCAATATTTGGATAAAAATAAATTGGTATTTATTGACAACATTTTAGTTTATTCGAAAATGGAAGAAGAACACGAAGAACATATAAGGATAGTATTGTAGAACTTAAGGAAACACAAGTTGTATGAAAAATTTGACAAATGTGACTTCTACCAAAAGAGAATATAGTACCTAGGACACATAATATCTGAAGAAGTTATTGCAGTTGACCCAGAGAATATAAGAGCCATAATGGAATGGCCTATCCCTAAGGATGTGGCAGACATCCGGTCATTCATGGGAATTACCGGTTACTACCACATATTTATCGAGGGGTTCTCTAAGATTTCATACCAAATCACATCCCTAAAGAAAAAGGGGACAAAGTTTACTTGGTCAAATAAATGTCAGGATAGTTTTAATAAGTTAAAAGAACTGCTAACTACAACACCTATTTTAAGGGTAGAAAAACCTGATAAAGAATTTATAGTCTACATGGATGCGAGCAAAGAAGGCTTAGGAGGTGTCCTAACTCAAGAAGGGCATGTTATTTTTTATGAGTCACGAAAACTAAAAGATCATGAACGGAACTACGTCACACACGAATTGGAATTAGCAGTTGTAATTGATGTGCTAAAAATGTGGTGACACTACTTAATGGGCAGAAAATTCCTATTGCTAATTGCTAACAGTGGTGTGAAATTCTTATTCAATCAACCACATCTTAACATAAGGCAAGCAAGTTGGTTGGCCTTCTTGAGTGGATTCAATTTCAATGTAAGACACATCAAGGGTAAAGAAAACAAAGTTGCAGATGCCTTAAGTAGGAGAACTAATGGACTATTTGAGATAAGTATTAATAGAGCAGAAAGCGACATTGAACAAAGGATAAGATATGAAAGTGGTAATGATGAAAAATACATCAAAACAATAACAAATTTAAAAGAGAATGCAAAAAGTTTGGAGAGAACAGATCTGAGTTTGGATAGAAATGGACTTCTAAGATTCAAAAATAGGTTGTACATACCATATTATATGGAATTAAATCTAACAATTTTGGATGAAGTGCACAAGAAGCCATATTTTGGTCATTCAGGATAGCAGAAAATGTTAACAGCATTGAGGAAGTTGTTTTACTGGACTAACATGAAAGGTGAGATAGTTGAATACTTATCGAAATGCCTGGATTGTCAACAGGTGAAGGATGAACACCGGCATCCAGTCAGCCTGCTACAGCCTCTACCTACACCAGAATGAAAGTGGGAGACTATCTCACTGGACTTTATCACAGGTTTGCCTAAAATTCAAAAGCAAAATGATTCAATTATGGTAGTGATTGATAAAGTTAGCAAGTCTGCACATTTTACTCCAGTGAAATTTACTTATAAATCTATTAACATCGCTGAAATATTTATGAAGGAAATATTTATATTGCATGATATCCCTAAAATGGTGATTTCAGATAGAGATGTCAAATTTACATCAACGTTTTGGAAAGAATTGTTTGCAGGGTTGAATACTAACCCGAATTTCAACACAATCTACCATCCAGAAACTGATGGGAAAACTGAATGACAGAATCGGATTGTGGAATATATGTTATGAATGTACATAAGGATGAAACCAACTAAGTGGGAGGAATACCTACACTTAGTTTAATTTGCGTAGAACAATTGCTATCAGATGTCAGCTAAGATTAGTCCCTTCGAAGTACTGTAGGGTAGAAAATGTACAACTCTGATTAGCTGGGATAACCCAATTGATAGACTTATGATGCGACCAGAAATTCTCCAGGAAATGGAGAAAAAAATAAGAAAGGTACAACATAATTTAAAAGAGGCATAGGACATACATAAAAGCTATGCAGATTTAAAACAGAGACACCAGAAATTTCAAGTGTGAGACCACGTTTATTTGAAAGTCAAAGAAAGAAGAAGCTCACCGAAGCTAGGGAATTGTTCAAAGTTGGTACCCAGGTTTTGTGGTCCCATCGATATCTTTGCTCGAATTGGACCTGTGGAATATCAACTTGCACTCCCTGCAAATTTAAGAGTTCATAATGTTTTTCATGTTTATTTGTTGAAAAAGTATATGCATGATCCTACTCACATCATTGATTGGAACATGGTACAGGTGGAACCAGAAGGTGAGTTCCAAGAGGAACCTCTGCTTATTCTAGACAGGAGAGAAACAATACTATGGAACAAAGTCATCGCCTAGGTAAAAGTGTAGTGTAATCCCTTTAGTCCTGAGGAGGCCACTTGGGAATTGCAGGAAGATTTGCAGAAATATTATCCAACCCTATTCAGAGAGAGGAATGAAAACTGATGATATTTTTGTACTGAAGGGGGAGAGGATGTAATATCCCCAAAATAATTAATTATTAAAGTCTGTGTGCACTTAGGAACAAATTTCCGTTTTTGGAAATTATTTCCATTTATGGAAAATCCAAATTTGGAATTTGATTATTTGTTACTATTGGGTATGATTTTCCCAACTAAATCTTTCACTATGACACATGTAAAAGACAATTTTTTTTATATATTAATTGTTGGAGAACAAATGGAACAACCAGGTTAAAAATAGTTGACCATGACTCCATGAGTGGGGAAAAGACTTGAGTTACCTCAGGGATGGATTTTACAAGTGGAAAATGAGGAATTTGACCACTACCAACCCTTGAAAATCAGGGATTTGTAAAGCTGTGAAAATTACCGAGGAGGGAAAAAGACCTAGGCACAAGATGCTCATGATATACAACATAGGGAGGAGGCAGGACGTTGCTTAGTATGTTTGAGAAAGGATATTACTTGTTTTTATGAACACCTGTTGCATGTGAGGCAAGGGAATTTTATGATATGAAAGGAGGACTGTAAAAAAAGAGGATAATTTCAATTCGCCCTTGTGGACTGATGGTCAAGCTAGGGGGTGAACGAAGAATGTAATGTGGTTGTTCTGTTCTACGATTGGGTGGAACTTGGTTGTTCCATTTGTGTTCGATCATCTTATTCAGATATGTACATCTACTTGTTCTCTTGTTAAATGTTTTTTTGATTATTAGCTGACACGATGAAATCGTTATAGGATAATTATTTTATCTATTGATTATACTGATTGAGTAAAGATAGGAAAGCTATTGTGAGTTCTAATTGCAAATGAAGTTGAGTTATACATTTATAGATAGTAATATACGTATATGTCTAACCACGCATAAAGAATGTTAGAACTGTTGTGTGTTGTAGAAATTTACATGTATCCATATAGATATATATCTGTATACATATATACATGCAGAATACCATTTCAATCATTATACATGTACCATAAAAAGTAGATAAAGAGAATAACAATCCTCGCTTATGAAAGGAAATTTACATTCTAAATGTGTTGGTCCATAGACCAATAGAGATTCAATAGTTTACATAATACAGGCTACCATAGTTATTTAAATTGTTGAATCATGTTCAAAATGGATTTTCTTTTACAACCTGTTTATTCCATTAAAGAATTTAATTACAAATAACCGGTTTATCGTTGAAATCATGGTTCAAAATTATCATAGTAGAGTACCCTAGGGCAAGGACCCTATATCACTAGGAAACAAAACCTGAGGAGTTTTAAATTGAATGCCATGGTTTGGAACTTGAATACATTTTCGAGCAAGGCGATCCCCTTGATCCATTCCTACGAAATGATAAATCCTACAAGGGGAAAATTGATAAAATTAGTAAACTGTGTTAAAGTAATAAAATGAAAATAAATATTAAAGATTCAAGAAATGAATATTAATTAGCTTATAACTGGCATGGAAGCGGTTCCCCACCGACATTGAAGAGAGGATCTGTCCACAGTCCGAATGGGAGGAGTGTACACATGAATAACTGATGGGTACACTCGCAAAGAAAACAGGGCCCCATCATTATTTTTTTGTAACTCAATATAATGCTTTAATACACAACGAATTAAATCGTAAGTTAAACAATGTAAAATAAACTACATGAAGTAAATAACTAGAGCACAGTCAAAACCCTACAGAGGGTAACTAATTCCCCAGCATAAATTAGAGTTGAAAATTATAAAATCACGCAAAGCTAGGATAAATCACAGAGAGCATAGGTGTGTTTTTTCCAAAGGTAAACCGTGCACTCCTTTTTATCAGAGCATTTGGACTTCATTCTATAACTGCAAATAAATAAAATGTATAAATTTGTAAACAAGAATGTATTATGGTTTATGAATTGTACAGTGGGAAGAAGTTAGACAAGTCCAGTGACCAAGAAGTTTCGTAAATCTGCAAATACCCTTAAAGGGCACACAATACTTTGCGTATATAGAGAATGTACATTTTCGATTTATTTCCCTCATAATAGGAGTTCATCCACCATAATAACCCTTGAAAGCTAAAGACATATACAAGACATAATTCAATGAATACTCTTTTACCCTATCCAGTCTAGAAATAATTTACAAATGGGTGTCTTTAAAACACAGTAAGATCTAAATTAATATGGAAGTGAAAATAGACTTCTCAGACCGAGGGTTGTTAGTACAAGGGATACTTATGCCTACGCTACTTAAAAAAAAAACTAGAGATTAATTTATGTAATGGTCATACAAGGAATGATCACCTTTATGACATTTMACTAAGGGAATTTTMYARAYAGAAGGTTAAAGACTTCCCAATGGAYAGTTTGGAGAAAACYAGATGATAAMAMAYGATSCATGGAGTTMTATTCTTTAATTGGCATGCATGACRYGAACTAGGAGGAAAAYRTGTTTAGCTAACTAAGCRTTAAAATGCAGAGGATTTTGACGACTGTTTAATTAAGAGAATATGAAACTAATGGCTTGTGTCCACGAGACCTCAAGGGTTTTTACATTCCAATAAGGAATGAGTCCCACTGGTGGGTAATGTGAGGCCATAACGTGTGAAGGAAAACTACATAGGTTAAATCATATGCTCATACTCACAAATACCTTCGTCATCTTAAGAGTTCCACCAGACAACTACAAAACGGAGTTACAAAATGCAGAGGTAGGATATCTCTCACGGGATGAGACTGAAATTTTGTCCGCACATAGTTACAAGAACTTAGCATCATCAAACAGTAATGAAGTCATTCATGACCCTGAATTAATCCCACAGAATTCAAGAAAAGGGAAAAAACTATACAAAGTAGTGAAAAATTGAAGAGTGCTTTGCAAACATTGGGCACGCGCGCACATGCATGGAACAGGAATGTAGAAAGCACACATATGCGCATGATGCGTGGATGTTAGTGCAAAAATCCATGCACCTGATAAATGACGCATTTATGAATGTGGTCGGCCTCCCAACCACTTATGGTTCAGCTCCCAAGCTGATTTGACCTCCAAATCCGGGCTGGATCCGAATGGTGGGCTGGTCAAAGACCTAATAATGCCCTAAATGGCCTCTTTTCACACTACAAAGCAATTACACAATAACCCAGTGCAATGCTATAAAAAGCCATGAATGCACCTCATTTTCTCAAGGAATTCAAAGTAATGTTATGCTGCCTATATTGTTTTAAGGACTCCATCCTTGACAAGAGAACATTGGCATCATTACATTGAACAATCCATCTCACCATTGAGTGGATTTGCAAAGAGTTCTTTAATCACCATTTTCATTTTCTTTGTTGTAAGAAGAGCTACTAGTGAGGGTCCAAGAGCCTTCCCTTGGAGGAAGAAGGGACTCATAGTCCCCTTTCTTCTTGGTGCTTTGTTTTCATCAATAGATCAAGCCTGAAACATTGGTGACACGGGTCTTTTTGTTCTTGTTATCTCTGTGTCCCTATGCTTATGATTTTAGTTTTTATTAGTTTAATTATTAATTATAGTTTTGTTTTTTCTTTCTCTAACTCTTTTCTCTACAACTGTCCTGCTCAGCAGACCCAACTGAGCTTGCAAGCACCTCTTATTTGCTCACCAAGGTGATGAAAGAGGCCCAATAGTGAGATAATATGACGAGATAACCAGGTACTTTTAACATCTAAAGGAACCTTATAGACCCTAGTTCGAGAACTGTAAAACTAGAGAAGTAGACCGATATGGAATTCTTATAGAAGTAGTAACCTATTATAGTGCAAAACTGGGGTATGCCTAAGTTACAGGATGTGAGGATTACCTTTTCATGTGTAGTAGGAGCACCAGATCCGCCTGAAGGATCTCCCATCGTATTGTTAATCAAGACTGTGTTGTGAATTCTCACCGACCAGTAACAGAGGAATGAAAAACGCGTAGATAAAAAACCCTCTACATGCCCGGAGTGAAGTGTTAAAATTAGTTACCTCAGGCCTCCTCAGAGGCGTATAGTGAGGGATACGCAATAGTACATTTCCATTTGAAACAATGGAGGTGTCCAGATTGGGTTGGACACGGTGGCCAAGCGATAGTTCCGGGGAGGTGCCTTCGCAGGTAGCCATATATGGTTTAGACAAGGTTTTAATCAACGACTAACAATTCCTTTATTTTGACTTCATACCAATTTATTTCAGAGTTGTGATGCTATCTAGTCAGGGTTACGACTGTACTTTTATTCACGGTCGTCTGTCATTAGTTAAGAGTTTTACCCTTGTAGTTTCAACTTGTTATTGAACTTGGGATTGATGACTGGTGTCGTTGGGGCTTCATAACGATACCAAATGTTAATCATATGGTTACTCCTGTTGCAATAGTGGTTGGAAATTTAAGCATAGACACATTAAAACGAATGAATTACTGCAATATCAAAGCCTAATAAGTAAACCCTCCCTTTGATAAAAATCTATGATGTATATGATAAAGGAAACACTTATGTTATGGATTGAATTCCATATAAGACCCCTATAATGTATAAGATAATGTTTTAGAATAAAAATGGTGGTAATACTAGTTTGGGGTTATAATAGTTTAAATGTTAAACTCTTTATACATTCACCATTGAGTAGGAATGATGTCCAAGAGGAGACTTATCTGTTTGCACATAGTAAGATAGGTGAGTGTGTATCTTAATGGGTAAACTTTAATGGTCACGAGTATACTAGGGAATAGTCAAGCTATCCCTTAACTGTCATGCAATATGATTGTTGTATAGCATAGAGTAAATTCAGAGATAAAGTCATTTCTACATGATAGTACAGTTGTATCAAGAAAACGATAAGCACAAGATTTTCGAAATTCAACAGTAACGAAAAAACTACCTACATATATTAAAGTTATGTTTTGAAATAGTTTTCGAAGATGAGAAGAGATTTAATGTCCCTAACATTTTTTTTTATATTTTGGTAAATTTGGGGTACATTACAGTGCCCCTTAGAATCATCGTGAGTTAATGTCATAGTCTTCCCTCACGACATCCTAGGTGTTGTGACTTTTTGAACTAGGTAATAGTTAACCTACAGTTTGAGCCACAATGAGAGTGCTAGTAGGTTGTGGGAGGGTTGTTGCCACACCTCTCCCTCAATGTCTCTGGTTGTCATGCATGACCCCTCTACTCCAAATGTGAGTCTGATTAGCAAGATTTCGTCAGCTTGCATCCATCAACAAACATTTCAGCGGTCCATAAACAACATCATAATATATCAATCATAAGTCACATATGAAATAACAAAAATACGCAAACCATAAAAAATCCACTCCCTGACTCGATCCGGAGTCCAAGGAGGTCCAACGATGCCATCGACATCGTCAACCTATCAAGAGTCCTTCACACTCAGGAGAACCCATTCAATAACACCTGGCTATACATAATAACATAAAATAACATCATAAATAACAATCTCGTCATCATAATCCATAAGCGAAGAAATCACTCATATAATGAACTGGATCATTTGCACGCAAGTGCACTTAAAGAATGAGTCACATACGATGTGCATGCAAGAGAGATATGTTACATACACCCCCTCTTGTTGTAAGCTTTGTCGCAAAGTATCACAATATACTAATGCAAAAATAAAGTATCTGACAATATCTAAATGTCTAGCGATCAAACCAAAATGGAAATTGCTCACGCATATCATATGTGTCATCCTAGGCAGTCGAGTGTGGACTATACTTGTCCCATTGGAAGTTGACCTATTCGATTGTTAGACATTGTAGCTGACGAATTCGAAAGTCTAGAGTGAAGATTGACTCTGCTGTGAGCGCACCCTCACCCAACATCCACCAAGAACTCAATCAATCTCATGGATAGGATCACTGACCTAAAGTCACACATAGATACAATATAAACATCACACAATGTCGCAAAGGATGAGGCACAATTAGTCATTAGGCCCTTCATAAATATGGTCATCTTTATGCGCACTGACAAACCCATCTGTCGATCATGTGCTTCTTCCATCCCATTTCATATTGTTTGTTATTGTTCCTTCAATTATTTGTTCTCTTTTGGCCCTACCAGGACCCCATCCATGAGTCGATCCCAAATCAAGGTGTCTCACACATCCACCCATAAAGAAACTCAAATGGAGCCATATTAATGGTGCTTTGATGGTTTTTGTTGCACGTAAACTCGGTAAGCGGCCATAATTATTCCCAACGTTTTTGTTGGTCCAACACACACATATGCAACAAAACCTTCCCAAATTGGTTCGTTCCTTCAGTCATCCTATCTATCTCAAGGACCTGATGTACTAAAGTTCAGTGGTGTTCCCAGGGCCTCTTGGGAACTCATCCAAATATTCTTGAAAACACTGAATCCCTTATAAGATACGATTACTTTGGTACGTCTCGCAGTATCAAAATCTTGTTGATATAAACTCTAGCAATATCTGTCGCCTGATGCGTCGTACGCACATGGAAAAAATGTGAAATCTTCGTCAGAGTGAAAATTGTCTCAATAATTGGGTCATGCCTTATTGTTGTCAATGACAATTAAACAGTGAAGTCTATCGAAATGACCTCCCATGTCGATTTCAGAATAGCGTGTGGTTGTAGCAATTCTTTAGGATGTCTATGTTCATCCTTCACCTGCCGACCTTCCAACCATCTTGCCACGCAGTTGACAATGTCCACCTTTATCCCTTGCAGAAGAATAAGGGATTAAAGTCGGTCCTTATATTAATGACTCCTGGATGAGCCATGTACACTGCTCTATGAGCTTCGCATAAGATAAAAACTTCTTAACTAGTTGTTGGGCGGTAAGTAAATCCATTTATTATATCTCAAGGATCTATCATTGTCCACATTATAACCCTCAATTTTTGGGTACCAACATGGTGTCCTTCCCAAAAAATCCTTACCCTCTCTATACAAGTCAACGTCGTGTCGTAGTTAGAATCCATTCACATAGATTCATTTGATGAGGTATCACTGAAAATATGTGTGGTCTCTGACTCAACGCATCTACCACTCTGTTCATTGTTCCTTTTAAGTAGGAAATCTCAATATTGTAATCAACAAGCAGTTCTGACTAACGCCTTTGTCAAGAGTTCAAGTCATTTTGCATAAAAAGGTGTTGTAAACCACAATGATCTGTTTTTAGTTTGAATTTTCTCCCAAACATGTAGTGTCTCTACACTCTACGATGGCTAACAACTCCAAATTGTGCATCACGTAGTTCTCCTCATGCTTCCTTAACTTCCTCGATATGTAAGATATCACTCAACTGTCTTTCCTCAAGACTCCATCTAATCCTTTCTTGGATGTATCAGTGTATACCAAGAATCCCTCATCTATGCCAGCGACTTTATGTACTGGAGTTGTCATCAATATCTCCTTGATCCTTCGAAATGATTTCACGCATTTCTTGGTCCAAACCAACTTCTTTTTCCTCTTCTGCAATTTTGTAATCGAACTTGCTCTCTTCGGAGTACCCTTGATGAACACTTGATAATATCCCGCTAAACCTATGAAGATACACAATTATGGGACATTCGTTGGTGCAGACCCTCCATTATAGTCTTTACCTTCACTAGATCCACAACGATGCCTTCATTGGAGATAACATGGCCTAAGCAATGAGTCATCGAAAGATTTGTGACCGCTTCCTATAATTTTTTCTCTCGCAACACTATAGTACCAAGCATAAAAATTCATCTTGATATTCCATCTTCTGAGAAAATATCCAAAATGTCATCAAGGAATACTCCAAGGAAATACACTTGGACGTAAAAGTCCTAGGTCCAACAACCCCTTCAGTTGCACTTTCAAATCTTGTAACTTAGTGGTCAACACCCGATAAGGATTTATTTCCATTGGTTCAGTTCCAGGTTTTAGGTCGATGGTAAATCCTGTATTCTCTTTGGGCAACAAACATAGAAATTCTACTGGGAATCTTGTCCACAAACTCTCGTACTACCAGAAGGTTTTCTAATCCTTCCACCATGCCCTTGACATTCAATGATATGTATGCATATAAGTTGCATCCTTGAGCGTACTCTCTTGTATCTATAAGGAATAATGAACCTCGGGGGTACTCCCCATTTTCTTTCTACAATCACACTTCTTTGTCTTTGATAGATGATCCATCTCAACCGCCTCACCTTACCATTGAGCATCGCATCATGCGATTCCTACCAATCCATACTGATGATATCGTTCTAAAATATTAAGATCGTGACATACGTCGGACTTCATTACACTATCCCTAGTTAAAGCGATAGTTCAAACCATCCGATTAGTACTTGAAGCCACATTGACAAATCTGAATTCGTCCTATCAAAAATCCCTTACCGAATCCCTTCGGTGCGATACTAGAATTAGAGCTCTCCATAGCACTGGGTCTAGAAAAAACTCGAAGTCTGTTGGCGAGGCCACCTGACACCTCAATCACAGTGGAATGGTGCTTGGCCTGATGGTTACTTTGTGCGGTCATGAATCCTATGGGACTTTCCCATCTCCACCATGGTAATGTGTCCTATTGACTCGACCGCTCTGGCCCTTTCAACTTGACAGTCTTGTTGGTAAGGTGACTCTCTAGAAGTCCATTGCCCACCTATGGTCCAATACTCCTACCCCTAGAATAGAAGTTGTTGGCCTAACAACCTACTATACTGGTATGTTCTGCTGACAAGCCTCAACAATGACTGCTAGCGGTGTTGTCGTGGATGTTGTGGTGCCCAGTAGGGAGCCCTCTGAGGAGGAACCTATCTTCAAGGTGTCGTTAACAAGGGTCCTATGGATGTATCTTGATACCAAGAGGTATGGTCTAGACAACGTTTGATGCTGTTGTGCACCAGATGTTGTCAGTCCAGACGGTCTTGTAGGAGTCCTGCCTGAACTCCTGTGGTCCAATCTTCCTTATCTAAGAGGCCTACTCGATTGCATCATGCAACGTCCGAGGCATTTAAATCCTCAACTTTGCACGAAAGTTGAAGTTAAGGTCGGTCATGAACTTGTTGATCTCTAACTTCTTCATGTTCATAAGCGAGGAATATCGAAGTATCCCATAAATCTGGTCTCATAATCTGGGACCATATGACCATTGTGTCGTAAGGCATTGAACTCATTGAGCTGGTGCTCAATGAATTCCTATGAAATTTACTTCTCCCAGAACCGTTCCTTGAACTGTTCCCCTAACACAACTCTGACAACCATGTTTAGCTGAGGTAGGAGCGTCTTCCTCCATAGAAGAGCGGTCCCCTTTAGTTGAAGATCACCTATGCTGACCTTCGTGCTAGATGTCGTAACCGTGAAGCACATCACCCCGATCTCTAGCCATGCCTTAATGGTTGAGCTGTCTGTGGCACTCATGAACTCAGGAACTTAATCCTCTATAGTTTTCCATGAAGGCAATCAGTACTGTCTAGGCCTTATCTATGTACAAATGGTTTGTCAAGGCCTCTAACATTTCCGTGGAAGCTCCTTGTCTAGCCATACACATCCCTTACATCAATCGACTTCTCCCCAAGGAATTTTTCTTCTCCTTGGGGGTTGGACCCCTCTGGGGTGTGTGCTACTGGAGGCATCGTGAATCTCTACGACGTCATCTAACCACACTTACCGCATGGACAGGTTAATAAATTTTAATTATCTCTTAAGTATAAATCAAGGGCTTAATTTAGTGGAAGGCGTGGCTATCCACAGTCGCAGGGTTGAACCCGCTCTCATACCATATGTAACAACCCCACCATTACGACTACAAAAGAGACGCACAACTGACACAATTTCTTTTTGTGAAGGAAAAATAAACACCATAAGAATTAGCAACATCATCGATGATCATCAAGGTGTAATGATATCC
>JASDQU010501898.1:16980-47859 GCA_032191745.1 Picea mariana
CATTGCCAAGGATGGATGATTTGATGGATTGCTTGAGTGGAGAAAAATATTTTTCGAAGATTGATTTGAAAAGCGGTTATCACCAGATTCATATGAGGGAAGGTGACGAATGCAAGACAACATTCAAAACCAATGAAGGGTTATACGAATGGCTTGTTATGCCATTTGGTTTAACAAATGTGCTGAGTACTTTCATGAGATTGATGAATGAAGTCCTGAAGGATTTCATCGGAAAATTTTTCATTGTGTACCTTGATGACATACTGATTTTCTAAAATAGAGGTAGAGCATCTGAAACATTTGGCTATAATGATGCAAAGGTTACAGCAGGAGAAGCTGCTGATAAACATGAAGAAATCCTTATTCATGAAGATGGAACTCATTTATTTGGGGTTTGTTATTTCTACAGATAAGTTGAGTATGGATCCGGATAAGGTGGAGGTAATTAAGAAATGGCCATCACCAAAGAATACCTTTGAGGTGAGAAGTTTTCACAGATTGGCTAGTTTATACCAAAAATTCATTAGAAATTTCAGTGGAATTAGTGCACCGATGATGGACATAGTGAAGAAGAGACACAAATCTTTTCACTGGGCAAAAGAGGCTGAGAAGAGTTTTAATTTGTTGAAGAGGAAAATCATGGAACAACCAATCCTGGTGTTGCCTGATTTCCAAAAGACATTTCAAGTGAAATGTGATGCAAGTTGATTTGCAATAGGGGCAGTCTTGAGCCAAGAAGACAGGCCGATAGCATACTTCAGCGAAAAGTTGAATGAAGCGAAAGTGAAATACTCCACTTATGACAAGGAGTTCTATGCTATTATACAGGCATTGAAGAAATGGAGACATTACTTAATTCCTAAAGAGTTTGTCTTATACAGTGATAATCATGCATTGCAATTTGTGACTCAACAAGACAAGTTGAATCAAAGACATGTAAAATGGGTTGAATATATGCAAAATTTCACTTTTGTGATTAAACTTATTTCTGGCACTACTAACAAAGTTGTTGATGCTTTGAGCAGGAAGTGTTTGCTATTGCAGGAGTTCAATGTCAAAACATTGGGTTTTGATGATCTCAGGGAGATGTATCAAGCTGATCCAGATTTTAAAGAGGTGTACGAAGCAGCTGAGAATCCAATTATTAGAGATAGAAGCCAATGGGCAGAATACATGATCCAAGAAGGATTATTGTTTAAAGGTAATCAGCTTTTTATTCCAAAATGCTCCATGACAGAGAATTTTCTGAAGGAAAAACACAGTGGAGGAATGGTTGGACACTTCAGTCACGGCAAGATGTTTGCAAAGTTGAATGAGTCATATTTTTGGCCAGGAATGCGAGCAAACGTCAAAATATTTGTGGACAGATGTAGAATTTGTCAACATTCAAAAGGAAAGAGGCAAAATGCATGGTTTTATCAACCAGTGCCCATACTTGAGAGGCCATGGGATGCAATCAGCATGGACTTCATATTGGGGTTGCCAAGAACACAAAGAGGGTTTGACTCAATCTTTGTGGTGGTGGATAGATTCTCCAAAATGGAACATTTCATTCCATGCCAAAAAACCAGTGACGCAACTCACATTGCGAATCTGTTTTTCAAAGAAGTCATTCGACTTCCTGGCTTGCCAAGAAGCATAGTTTCGGATCGAGACACTAAGTTCGTAGGACACTTCTGGAGAACCTTATGGAAGAAGTTGGTAACAAACTTGTCGTTTAGTTCATCTTATCATCCTCATATGGATGGACAAACAGAAGCAGTGAACAGGAGTCTGGGTGACTTGCTGAGGAGCTTGGTGACAGAACACCACAGCCAGTGGGACAACATATTACCACAGACGGAGTTTGCTTATAACGACTCAATTAACAGAAGCACGGGGTAGAGTCCATTTCAAATCGTCTATGGCATGAAGCCGAGAGGAATTTTTGAGATGAGAGGTTTAGAACAGACTGCGACTAGGAGTGCTAGTGTAGAAGATTTCGTAGAGGCGATGAAGGAACTTCACAACCAGGTGAAGGAACGATTGTAGAGTTCGAGCTAGGAATATAAGCGGAGAGAAGATCATCACAGAAGACAGCTTCAATTTTAAGTTGGCAATTTGATCCTCGCACATTTGAGAAAAGAAAGGTTCTCGAGAGGAACATATAACAAATTGAAAATGAAGAAAATCGGACCATGCAAGGTCTTGAAGAAATTTGGGGCGAATGCTTACGAGATTGAATTACCCGATGGGATCGGAATTTATATGATATTCAATATCTCAGATTTGTACCCATATAAAGATAAGGAAGTAGGGACAAAATGAACAGCCAGAGGTTCAGTGGAGAAAACAGATGCCAGTTGTAGAAAAGCCGTAGATGGAGCGCATACTAGACAAAAGGGTCAATAAGAAGACCAGGCAAAAGAAATACTTTGAGTATTTGGTCAAATGGAAAGGCCATCCAGTTGAAGATGCCATCTGGGAAAATGAAGCAGAGATCCGGAGGCATGGATAGACTGTGTGCAAATTCATGGACAGGAGCCCATGAAAATTTTCAAGCGAGGGAGTATGATGCAGGAGCATCTCAAGCGAGCCAGTGCAGAGATAAAAGACAGCTGGAAAAGTACCTAGCACAAATTTTGAAAATGTTATGTAATGACAATGAGATCATTAAATGGAGGGGACACTTGTATAATATAAACGAACCTTGAGCGATCCTCTCTCATCCTTAGTAGGTAGAAGGCATTTATAATAGTTAATGAAAGTAGATAGAAATTAATGCGTAGATTAGACAGTTTAGAATGAAAGAGGGAAATAGGATATAGACACCCTCATTGTGTATTGTAGAAGGGAGAATTATGTCAATTGAGAGCATAGAAGAGAAGAAGCAGAGAGATGGATAGACGAAGTCCATGTACAGAAGTTCTGGATTAATACAAAAAGGCTTTGATTCAGATTCATGGTGTCTAAATATTCTCTATGTATGCATTATTGAATGTTATGCTCATGAATACTTTACTCTTTCTGTCATGCAATTGCTTTTATTCTATGAATGAATGATTTCTTGTTGAATGTTTGAAATCTAAGAGGAAGAGTAACAAATGAGTTTCAATTGTTTCTTTGTCTGAGTGAGTAAAATTCCTGCAAGGAGTGCAGTGGAGTTTGTCCGCAAGGAGTGCATTGACAGAAGTCAGAGTTCATCTCTGAAATCTTAGGAGAGATAACAATTGTTCTCATTTTCTCAGAAGTGCAGCTAGGCACAGGAGCCATGCAAGGAGTGCGCAGGCCGAGTAAAGTCTTAGAGTTTGCGAACCTGAGAAATTGTTGAGAGACTGCTGCTGCAGGGAGTGCGTAGAGTCGAAAGACTTCAATCCTTTGAAGTAATTGAAGGATTTGCAGCAAGGAGTGCATGCAGGAGTCTTCTTTAAGACTCGGAGTTAGAGAAAGCTTAGGAAGGATAAAGCCTTCGAAATTATTGAAGAGAAGCACAGGAAGTTTGTGCATTGGAGCATTGAGAAGGCATCGCAAGTTTGTGTTGCAGGCGGTTAAGTACCATGAAAAACACTTTGGTAAAAGGTTGCATAAGTCTTTGAGAAGGAAGGGATCCAGACGGTCAAAATTCTCCATGGAGAATTCGTGAAGTCCCGCGAACCGTCAGATCTCGTGGAGTAGCAGGGTAGTCACGATGAGTATTTTCAAAGGGTTCAAGCTCAAAAGAGACAGAACCATAGATTCAAGCCAACAAGGGTCGTTGGATTTGCTCGAGGATTTCCATTTTTGGGTTTCGTGGATTGAAGTCCCAAAATCTTTGCATTAAGACTCGCAAAGTGCGAAGTCTCGAAAAGGCGGAAAGTCAATCCATAAAAAAATTGATAAGGTATGCTAGATATTCCTCAAAAAGAAAATGAAAAATCGTTACCATGATGATTAGAAGTGATTTTGTTGAAAAATAGTCAGTGAAGTTCATACCCAAAGGAGTAGCTAAATGTATCAGAAGTAGTCATAAAAAACAACACGTGTTATTGGTGGAAACGAAAATCGTTACTTTCAAGGGAAAGGAACAACAACAGGAACAATTGCACAATGAACAACAGTTGTTTCTTTCGAATGAATGGCGCTACTCGAAAAGGGAACGACAATTGCAACAAAGGGAACGACAGCTGTTACGTTCGAATGAATGACATTACCCGAAAAGGGAACAACAATCGCAACAAATGGAATGACAACTGTTATGTTTGAATGAATGACACTATCCACAAAGGGAACATCAATCACAACAAAGGGAATGACAGTTGTTACATTCGAATGAACAACACTACCTGCAAAGGGAACAACAATTGCAACAAAGGGAAGTATAATTGTTACGTTCGAATGAACGACACTACTCTCAAAGGGAACAACAATCGCAACAAAGGGAATGACAACTGTTACATTCGAGGAAGATGACAATGATGTTCAAATTTAACCATCTCACTGGATACCTCCCACAAAATTATATTTTTTAGCGAATCTAGGATTGATTAGTCATCAACTAAATTCATTTAATTTTATGAGTAGGTTTATTCAATGATAGGAGCAATACGATGTATTGTATGGTTTACAGTATCATGCATTCATTTTTATTTACTACAGTCACATCCACACATATTTTGAGTGCAGTGTTCGACTTCTGCTGCAAAACCATGACATATTTATCTCTTGTTATCAAAACAAGGTCTATATTTGATGGAATAGTGAAACAAGAGCAATTTGGAGTTTAAATGAGGAACATAAAAGAGTGTTAATTATATTTTTTTATAGTAATATTTTACATCCTTTCTAGTTTTTGTTCTCCAAAGTTCTTTATAGTGACTTCCCTAGAAAGTAAAAAACTAAAAAAACTCAATCAAATATTCAAAGAAAAATATATACAATATGTAGAGTGCTGGAAAAACAACAATTTCATGGAGTTGAAGCTGTTGGGTTACCTTCCCAACCAGCTAAAATCTGAAAAGTAGGATCATTACTTACTTCTTGGAAAAATGATTCTTTTGAAAGTGGTTGATGGTAGATCCGTAGCCGATGTCCATTTACTAAAAAAGGAGAACCAGACCTATCGATGGTAACTAAAGTGACAGTGCCATTATCATGGACTTTCTTCATTTCATACGGTCCCAACGACCTTATCTGAAATTTCCCAGGAAAATCCTAAAATATGGAATAAAAAATAATTTCCCAATCACCTTTATGTAAGGATTTCTTCTTGATATGCTTGTGGTGCTAGCTAGATCTCTGTTGCTAAATAAAAACTGCATGTTGAAGGGAAAACAAGCATGCCTCATCTAACTCATTGAGTTGTTGTAAGCGCTGTGTGTGTGCTTCCATAAGATCCAGTCCAATTTGCTGGGCCATTTTTAGAGTCTTGATCTCAAATTCAATTGGAAAGATAGGCTCTTTGCCAAAAAACTAGGTGATAAGGAGAGTATCCAGTAGTGTTACGCCATGTTGTGTGATAGGCCCATAAGGAATTTGGAAGCTCGGCTGCCCAATTTTGACAATTTGTTGAGACTATTTTTGTCAAGATTGCCTCCAAGAATTTATTGGTACTTTCCACTTGTCCATTTGCCTAGGGGTGGTATGGGGAGGTAACCCTATGTTTAATGTGATAATTGCACAGAGTGGCTGAGATTTTATGTACTGTAAATTGCAACCCTCTGTCCGTGATTACTTTCCCGTGTAATCCGTAGCATACAAATAATTCAAAGAGAAATTTAATGATTGCTTCCTCAGTTGTGTTTAGCAAGGCTACTGCTTCTACCCACTTGGTCATATAGTCCGTTGCAACTAGGGATGATTTTAGGGGCTAAATTTCGCTCATGGGCTAATTTTCCATGGTTTTTCCAAAAAAGAGATTCGCTATTTTAAAAATGATTCGCCCAAATTCTATAGGATAAAATTATTTTACCTTAAATTTCGCCAAAAATTTATAAAAACTATATAAAATCATTATAAATTTTAATATTTTTACAAAAATCTCGCCATACATTTATAGTTGGCATATGAAGGATTAGTAATATTCACTAAGGTTTCTACATTTTAAAATAAATTTTCATCTTTAAAATCATCCTTGGTTGCAACTAGTATATAAGATTTTTGGTTTGATGTTGGGTTAAAGGGGCCAACAAAATCCATTGCCCATCTCTCAAAAGGTTCCATCACCACTTGTGGTTGTAGGGGAATTTCATCAGCTTGGCCTGGCCGACCTATCCTCTGACAGCTGTAATAGGCCTGGACATACTTCTTTGCATCTTTGAATATTGAGGGCCAATAATAGCCCATCTGTAAAACCTTATGCCCAGTTCCACGGTCTGCAAAATGTCTGCCACATGGCTCATTGTGACATGCCTTTAAGACATCGTGAATTTCATCGTGTTTGATACATATTCGGATCTAAATATCAGACCTTGTGTGGAAAAGATATCCACCGATCCAGGTGAACTGTGCACTATGCTGAACAATTAATTTCCTTTCTCTTGATGACAAGTGTGTTGGTAATTTCCCAACTACTAGATAATTCGCCACATCAGTGTACCAAGGCGTCTTAATGGTCACAATGAACAAGTGTTCATATGGAAATTGGTCTTCGACTATCAAAGAGTTATCTATTTTGGGTACACGAGACAATAAATCTGCAACAAGATTCTCTCTTCCCGACCGATCCTTAATGGTGATGTTGAATTCTTGTAACAACAACAACCACTAAGTAACCCATCCATTAGTAATTGGTTTGTTGGATAAATATCTAATAATAAAGTGATAAGTATATAGAACCACTGGTTAGCCTATTATATAGTGTTGAAATTTATTAATAGCATGTATAGCGACTAAAAATTATTTTTCTGTTACTGTGTAATTTAATTCGATAGGAGTAATATTTTTTCTAATAAAATAAATAGCATAACGTTTCTTGTATTCTTCCTGCCCAAGGATAGTGCCTATAGATATATTTGATGCATATGAAGAGATGTGAAATGGTAATTTCTAGTTTGGTACTCTCAACACTGGTGTTGTTGAAATTAACCTTTTAAGCTATGCAAATGCAACATCACACTTATCAGGCCACTGAATTTCCACATTATCAGTTAAAGCATGCAAAGGTGTAGCTATTCTTGAAAATGTTTCTATGAATCCGTGATAATAACCCGCACATCCAAGGAAACTACGTACCTCGGTCTGTGTATGAGGTGTAGGAAATTTAAGGATTACCTCTATCTTTGTTGGGTCTACCTTGATTCCATCTGCAAAAATATTGTGTCCTAGTACCACACCTTCAGTCATCATCATATGACATTTCTCATGACTCAAACATAGCCTGGTAGAATGCATCATTCCAGTACCTTCTCTATATTGATTAAATCTTGATCAAATTTAGTGCCATAAGGGGTAAAATCGTCCATGTAAACTTCAAGTCCTTCATTAATTAAATCATAAAATATGCTTAAAATAGCTCTCTGGAATGTAGTTAGAGCATTACATAATCCAAAGGGAAATACTTGATATGTGAAGGTACCCCAAGGACATGTAAATGTAGTTTTATCCTAGTCTTCTAGAGCAATCTGAATCTGATTACAACTACTAAAGCCATCTAGGAAGGAGAAAAACTGCTTCCCTGCTAAAGTACCAAGGACCTGATCAATAAAAGGTAGGGGAAAATGGTCCTTCTGGGTAGATTTATTGAGTTCTTTGTAGTCTACACAGATTCACCACTTACCATTCTTTTTAGGGATGATTACCAGTGGGGATACCCACTCGCTGTCTAAAATAGGATATATGAAATATACATCCAACAATTTATGTAATTCTTCTTTGAAAATGTCCCTGAGATGAGGGTTTAATCTTTGTTGGGGCTGTCGGATGGGTTGGGTATATTTTTCGATATATATATATATGATGTGCACATAGTTGGGGATTGATGCCCTTCATGTCGAGATACTCCCAAGAAAAATCCTATTGATATTTAGAAAAGATCTAAATCAATTTTTGTTGTTTTTGTTCATTCAAACTGGCGTTAATATTCAGAGATCTTTCTGGTGTGATTTCAACCGTAATGTTGTTATGGACAATAGTAGTGGGAATCTATTGCTCAATCAATTCTTCCAAAGGATGTCCCTGTGATTCATTATCTAAAACATCTTTTATCATTTGATATGTTGGGTTTCCTATAACAGTTGGGTTGTTAATGAAGTTGTCGATCACATCATCTTCTAGTTGGTTTTTTAGCCCAAGAGCTTCTTCTAGTGTCAAAGAAGGGCATAGGTTTTCTTCTAGATATCTAAGTGGTTGCAACTGTTGATGTATGACAGGTAGACTTGGTTTAGTTGGAGGATACAAGATAAGGTTCTTTATAACACTTCCTCTAGCAATTGTCATGTTGCCTATGTGACACCCTATGTATGCATCTGTAGTTGCTAGTCACGACCGACTTAATATTAACGAGTGTCCATATAGTCTAATTCTTGGATTAATAACTAGGAAATTAGCTGGGTATTCCCAAGAGTCGACCGATACTGCTATATATTGTAATGATCCTATTGTTTTAGCCAACGATCTATTAGCCAATTCTAACATAGTTGAAGTAGGTTTGAAGGAGGTGATACCCAGGACATTACAGGTCTTGGTGGTCAGGATATTGATGGTTGTTCCAAAATCTACCAATGTATTTGGGAAAAAGGTACCCTATTTCTGAACTTTTACCACGGTATTTCCTGGGTATGTGTATTTAACTGGCTCATTTTTCCCTAGAATAAGATCGGACAAAGTTCCTACTAGGTGAATAGTTGATGGATTCTTAGTTTTCTTTTCGGGATTCTTCCCACATAATTCTTTAATTGTTTTTGCATAAATAGGAATATCTTGTAAAGCATGTAGGAGTAGAATTTTAACACATAGATTCTTTAGTTCCCTGGTGATATCAAATTTTGGATATACGAATGGTTTTTCTATCATTATCATTTCAGGAAACAAGGGAAGATAAATTGCATCTTTATCAAGATTTTGTTGCTCAACTGTATTTCCTCCCTATTCTATTTATTTTGTTATGACCACAATCGATGGTTTTATTGCTGGTTGTATATCATTCTCATTCTCCTGTTCTTGATGAATGTCACTTTCCTCAGGAGAAATTACATGCCCTGATCTCAACCGAAATTCGTTGCACGCTATAGAGTTTGTTTCACACTCCAAATTATCAATAATTTGCATGAGCTAGAGTGGTTTGTTATTAGGATTTGGGTTGGGTTGAGCTGGTAATTGAGGGTGCATTTGAGGTTGGGGATTTTGGGGCAACTTAAGTGGATCCTGTAAAGTGGGATGATCTTGAGGAACCATTTCCATAGGCTGATTGGTTAGTCCCATGGGGCATTGACAGTTTTGATTCCAATTGGGGGCTTGGGTGGCTGTGCTAGCCCACTGTGAAGGATAGGGGTTATTATTTGAATTCTGCAAAAACATGGTAGAGTATTGCAAGTTAGGCCAAGTGGGATTAGAAACCAGTTGATTTGTCCAGGGTGTAGTAGGATATTGTTGGGACTGCTAGGTCGAGTTAACAAACGGTTGGCTCTGCCATGTGTTTCCATAATTTTGTTGTTGATTATATTGTCCAGGAAAGAAATAAGAAGGATCTTGTAACGTACCTGTAGGACGGGCTTGCCATTGGAGATGTTGGGCCATCATATATATTGGTTATGTTTCCTCCTCTACTTCTTTAAATACAAACTTTAGTCCTAGAAGTGATGGACATTACTCTATCGCATGGTATTTGGCACAGATAGCGCATGTCTGAACCATGTCCAAGGGACACTCCCTTGAACCATGTTTCCTCTTGCACTGTGGAAAAAATATAGCCAATGACTGTTCTTCTTCCACTTGTTTCTGTTTAACCTACAGAACATCCAATTGTGTAGTTTAATTTCCCAAAATGTTAGTTTTAAAATTTTCTAAAAGATTACCAATTTCTGCGTAGGTGACACTCCCGGTAGTAATGTTGCCACTTCTGGTGATGGAGTCTCATATTCCCAATATGGTTCATGTACTACCATGTGAACACCTGATACACAATTGGACAATTTCACCATATGTTTCTTGATAAATATCTTCTTTTCCAATCAAATTTAACATCTACCCATTCATCCTTCATACCTTTTATTAGAGTGGCTTTAAGTACCTCTCCTACTTGTGTATCGTAAGGTGATCTCTGCAGGTTATATTGAAACCTTTCAACATATTCTTCTAGTGTTTCATTTTCTTTTGCAACCATTTTAAAGATCTCATCCTTTAAATCATTGGTTCTACAGTAGTCTTGATATTTTGTAAGGAAGGCTTGCTTCATTTCATCCCATGAATTTATAGTTCATCCACCTAGTCCCACAAACCATCATAAAGTTGATCCTTTCAAAGTGGAAGGAAATAACTTTAATTTCTAGGGTTCAGAGGTATAGTCATAGCCTCTACACAAGATATCAAACTCGAATAAGAATGCATTAGGGTCCTCTAAGATCAATCCATTGAAGGTTGGAAGATTCTGTAGTGGAATGGATTTCATTGGGGCATTAACAACCAAATCAACTATAGGATATTCCAAAATGGAAGTCTAGGGTCGCAGTTGGTTTTTTTGTGCCATTTGGTTGAAAATGTGCCAATAACCTTCAGGGATTTCTTGGTCTGGGTGTTCTACTCGAGGTGGTTTATTACTTGGTCCCTTAGGAGATTTGATCGCACTACCTATGTCTGGGATTTCAGGTGTTCCTTCTCCTACCATAATCGAAGGAGATCTAGGTTCAGGTGGTTGTGGGTTTGTCTCAACAATTCCACTAGTCTCCCCTTCTCCTTCTCTTAAATTACAAGAATTTTCCTTGCCTAAATGACTGAAAAGTGGAGTATGAGTATTTTGAAAACTCTATTCATCTCCTTCAGTTTCTCTATGAACCTCAACATGAGCTACAGTTGGTGAATTTGCTACTTGAGGGACACGGGTAGAGCCTTTTTGAGGTCCAATCGAGGCTTGAGATTCAAGTTTTCGGATAATTTCATCTATAAAAGTGCTACTTCCAGGGGGCATTGGGCCCTGGGATTTTGTAGTTTTTGGTAAGGCTTTTTGTTTTTCACATTCTTTCTTCTTAGTTATACACACCGACACAAATTCTATGCACCTATGTAACCTCTATGCATCAACTGAAGGTAGGCGTTAGCACAAGCATTTTACTTATTGTCTGTGTAGGTTCTTACCTTCCGTTTTTAATACCTCATCCTTTCAGAGACACAACCTATACTATATTTTACATTCTCCCCAACAACGATGACAAAATGTTGCGCTCTAAAGATGTCCTAAAAACAGACTTAGTCTGACATTAATTTTATCAACCGAGGATTCATCTTTTCTTTAAAGATTGTCAACAAAGTTTATGCATATAGTTGTAGAGGTTTAAATCGTGTAGATAGTTCAGTTAAAGAAAATATGAGTCTATATAAATTACTGCAATAGTTAAGTTCTTCACACATTACCTACAAACTATGAAACTAATAACTCAATCAACATAAATATATTATGAGCAATAACACACCATGAATTAAAAATGTGAATCACTTACTGAATTCATTCATCTATCCAAGAAACAACAATTTAATCTACAAAAACACTTAATGAATCAATCTCTCAATGATTAATTAATCTATTGGAAAGGAACAACGTTGTACTGAATATTTAAGAAGGAACAACAAATGCGAATTAAATGAAAGGAACAACAAATGCGAATTTAAATGAAAGGAATTCATAGGCGATAAATTGACAACAAGCAGTATTAGAACAATAATCAATAATCTATTCTCTGCAAATGGAATAACACCAATTCATAAAAGAATCAACAGATTAATTAGTCTATTCTAACTATTGAAGGGAATACCAAATCACATAATTATAATAGAATTGATAAGATTACATATAAGACAGTATCTCCTCTCGACTGGGTTGACGATCTTTAGAAGATACTGTTAAGAAAACTCAGTTCGCGGAAATGATCAAAACACTTGAAGCTTCCAATAATTCCATAACTGATAAGTCATTTACAATGGGATTGTTGTACATAGTGTCAACAATTAAGAGATCCGAATTCTGGTATCCCTCCCTATTGTTCACTCTTATTTATATATTACAATGAGATAAGTAAATTAATCTACCCTGAGGATCGAGAGATCCTCGGGATTTCTTTTACTATTTATGAAGATTGCAAGATAAAAAGTCAATATTCCTTTGAATCGTTTTGTGCCTCATTTCTTCGATCTTCAATGGTCTGTGCATCTTCATGATCTTCTTAATTATCTTCAGTTAACAACAGTTGTCCATTTCTGCATAAATCAAAACAATTCAAACCAAAGTTCAAAAAATATATTATTTCCTAAGAGCTTTTTAACCATTTTCTTCCCTAATTACTTCAAACTAATAGAAAATTCAACAAAGAATATATCATTAACCAAAGTAACAAGGAGAATATTTATACCTTTTTTTCACCCCAATAAAGAGTTAGACTTTTGCAGTATTAAGGGAAAGAAAGACAGATACTCGAATCATTGTTCCTTATTCTAGATTATTTATACTCTTGATTATTACAGAGATTCTCATAGTCATTCATGAATATTACACCATAATTAATCCATAAACTAAGTCTAGTCTATGAATCATAACAACATTATTTATAAATGCACATAGACAAGGAAAGAACATACGAAACAATATTATCTCTAAAATCTTTATTTATTCATCTTCTGTCTTACCAACTAACTATTACATTCATGACCTTTTCATAATCTTTAAACCTCATCGCTCAGTCTCTCGCTCTTCATACTATGATTCTTTCCCCTAAATATCCCAAACCCGTTACATATTTATACACAAAATCCCTAGACTATTTATCCTAAAAATAACCCGTTCAGTTAACTGGTTGTTTTCTTTATTCTTGTTTTCGCTCCTCATGCAACTTTTCTACTATTCTTCATTTTTTGGAATGTCGTGTTGTCCTCCTTTCCACTTTATCCTCTCTCTTGCTTGATTTATTATTATGTATGTGTGTTGTCTTCATTCTGTGCACTTTCCTTCATTCTGCACACTTTCTACCTTCTTTTCCCTTTCTACCTTCTGTGCCCTTTCTTCCTTTTGTGCCCTTACCTTATACTCAGTTTTTTTCTCCAAAAATTGCCTCCAAAAATGCATGCCAAACAAATTCACCTCGTTTCTCTTGCCAAAGTGTGGGATGTCGAACAAGTTTAATATTCCTACTCACTCCAATCCTCTAGCCCATAAATTTTGCACAAGTATACTCTGGTTTGTTGTTGGATCTATACTGAGTTGCAAGTATTGACATGGTGCAAGTTCTATGAAATTCACCATGTCTATGATACATTGGTCCGCATATTCAGGGAACTTCATTGTGTTTGTGATGTCACCAATTTGTAGTTGGTAGTCTTATACAATGTCATTGGTGGGGCATCATCCTTTCTTGGTGTAACGTAGTCTCAAGGAAACCTTGGCTTCGACTATGATGCTCCCGGACTCTCCTCAACCTCTAGTTCTATTTTTTGCGCTCTTGTTCGATATTTTTTTGGTACGAGCATTTTTTCTTTTGGTGGTGCCATTTCCATAAATTATTTTCCAGAGACAACTTCTTCGGAGGGGTTTTCCTTGGCTCTATAATACGATTCTCGTCTCTCTCTTACTCACATGGACTATCAGTTAGCCTTGCCCAGTCATTCTAATCTCCATCCTATTTTTCATGTTTCCTGCTTAATGAAGGTGATTGGAACTAAGTTCCAAACTCAAACCAACCTTCCCGAGTTGGACGAAGAAGGCCCAATTTTGCTACAACCAGAAGCAGTTTTGGACCAGTGTGAGCATCGTCTGTGTCAATAAACCATCAAGGAAGTGTTAGTCCAGTGGAAAGATACAACTCCAACAGATTCCACTTGGTAACCAACTACCATTCTGCAACAATTTCCCCATCTCAAGCCTTGAGGACAAGGTTTTTTTTAAGGGGGATAGGGACCTAACCCCTCACGTAGGTAGAATAATATATTTCCATGTAATAAAGGTCAATATAAATAAAGCCTAGAAATAAGGAAGAATAAGTCCAATGTAAGAAGAACTAATAGAAGCTTACGCTTCGAGAAGGATCTTCTCTAGATGGTTCTTTTGATAGACATATTTAGTATAAATAGGAGTCGAGGGTATGCGGAATTTTGTCTTGGATATTATTGTAATAGAGATCTGCTCTGCTGGAGGTTTCTCGCTTGAATAGGCAAGTGAAAATTTCTCTCAGTAATCAAAGTGCTCTTTATGGTATTATTCTACTATCATTTTGGTATTTTGTGGTGTTGTTATGGTTATATTGTTGTTCATCTGCCATTTCTAGCTATTTATTTATGTTCTGCATACATTTTTATATCTGGAATATTACAAGCCACATGTCATTGTTGGGGGGCTATTGGGCATAGGCCTATTTTGAGAAGGAAGGCAATTTTGAACCCTAACCTATTTTTGGAGAAAAGGTCTATTTGAAGAAATACCTAATTTGGTAAAGGAAGACCTAATTTTGGAGCGCGCACAATAGATGACAAGAAACAAGCATGAAGAAAAAGAAGGAAAAGAAGCATGTAAGAGGAAAGCAATGTGGCACATAGGTAGGAAAGCCTAACCATGATAGGGTTAGGGTTTTTGGTAAGGATTGTAATGACTATAAGCTCATAAAGAGTATAAATAAATACCTAGGAGGTCTAGGTTGGGGGTTCAGTTATTATTGATGAGTTGATGATGATGATTATGATTGTAATAAGGTAGAAGAGTCAAGTAAGATAGATTTTGAGGGTTAGGTCATTGATTGAGGAGCCTGGTGTGATATAGTCTGCCTCACTGAGGTTCCTTAACCTCAACATGATTGTATGATTGAATATGTAATGCGTGCAGTGTAATATTTTGCAGCAGATTAAATAAAAGAGAAGAGAGACAGATCTTTGTGGGTGTAGCCCTAGGAGGGGGTGAACCACGGTAAAACTTATGTCACGTGTGATGTTTATTGAATGATTACTTTCTTTTAATGGTTAGATTATGAGTGAATGATTAGATAAATGTATTAGTATGCATGCATGGGGATAAAGATGAATGAATCCTAGAAATACTTGAATCAATAACATGTTTAATTCATAAATAAATATACATACACTCCCATATCCCCACTCATTCCTAGACTGCAAGTACTTGAGCATTGCAGTCACCCATAGAGCTATCTCAGATGAGACTCCGATGCACACTATGTGTGCAGCGTTTCCTTCTGGTTTACCAAGAGGGTCGATAGTTTTAGAGGGTTTTTTTGGAAACATGTTGAGATCCAAACCTGGGTCAAACCAAGAAGATCAATTTGTCAGAGATCTAATCAAAGAGTGGTGTAAATTATGTATATTTATCTAATGAATTAGCACCAACATGTCCTCCATCACAATTAAGGGACCAACACTTTAAATTCTTCAAAATGCATGATATACTAATCCTATATATTCAACATAGATTTGGTTTCAAGTTGTAATTAGCTCCAGAACGTGGTAGATCTTATTTCAAATAGTATCTCCATTTCAAAGTGAGCTTAATTGCCTTTGAAATTTGGTTATGGACTTGTTTTGGGAACAATTCTAATTAATTCTCTATATGGATATTGTAAGACTTCTTATTGTTCTAGTGAGTAAGATATTCATGTGAATCACGTAAGTTATTAGCCATAAAATGGAAGAAAACCTCCTCCCAAAACCAAAATGTTGGCACAAGCTATTGATCTATAAACAATGGACTTGCATCCCATTCACTTCACCAACACATATCCCCCACGTAATTAAAATTTTTGAGCTTTGTTCTAAAACTTATATAAAGATATTTGTCTTTTGGAGGATATTATGCATTTGTTCCTCTATCTTGTACAAGGATATTTCTCTTAATATGACTATAATCATTGCAATATGTCATCCAATGGACCACTTCTGTCTAGTATAACTTGCATGCAATAGTTATATAACAATGAAATAACCACTAGGATTTTAAGGAAAACATTCTCTATTATCAACAACCAAGAAGGAATACACAAAGTGGCTATGCTTCTTGTCAACAAGGTTTATTCTCGATGTAGTTTTGAGTGTAGAATTCTACTTCACTATTCTTCAACGATTATAAAAGGATGGTTCTATTTACAAACCAATTACTGCACATATACCATGTATGGTGAAAGAAAACCATGACTACTTTATTGGAGCTCAACTCAAGATTTGGCTCTAACCTCTTCATTCACTTTCACTATTATTCAGAAGGAATGTGAGGTTTGTTTTGAATGTAGGGTTGGCAATGTCAAGGCCTCTATTCTAGATTGGTTCACCACTTATCTTGAAATTAATTCAATCCTCTCTCTACCAATTATTAGTAGAAAAAACCATGACTTTGTTGTATGGATGAATTACCTTGTCGATTACTTGCTTATGAAGGCTAGCAAGTCTACTCCATATTTAGGTCTAGTTTCAAGTTTCTTATAGCTTGAGTAATATGTAACGCCAAGATCTCAAAGCTTCAATGTTTAGAATCCAAAAGAAAATTAAGATTCCTTCTAGTTAGATTTGACCAAGAAATCAATCAAACATTCCAAACGCCCCAATTCATTGAATCCAATCTTGGATAACAAAAGTTACTTATTACCATTTATAATTGAATTTTTGAACAAAGTAACAATTTTCTTATATCGGCTTAAAATGTTCAATGAACCACCAGTTCAACACATGTTATGACCATGAACAAGGTCTTAATAATTGTCATGTAGAGTTGCAATGCAATTTTTCATAATACAACAGTGAATATGTTCCATATGAAATTTTTTATAATACAATAGTTCTATAAGATTGAAAAGGATTTGGAAAGCCTGGATGATTTAGAAGAATTGAGAAACTTAGCCATTAAGGAGACAAAAGGGAGCAGAGAAATCCAGAACATCATACCCAACCAGACTGATGGTTCTTATAATTATCTATTGAAGTTGCGCAAATTCAATATAGGGACCACAAAGCAACCTAAGATATCTATGGTGGGATATTAGTGGGATGAGAAAACTAGACAATAAATACATAGCTTGTTGCAAGAGTATGACAACTTGTTCCCAAATAAATTTCCAGAGCTACAAGGGATTAAAGGAGCTATGGGAGAGATGAAAATTGAACTAAAACCAGGATCAAATCCTGTAAGGAATAGACCATATCACCTTAACCCCAGAGTGAAAGAGAAGGTTAAGAGGGAAATAGACAAGATGCTGGAAGCTTGACTTATTTTTGCAGTGGAAGAAGAAGAATGGGTTAGCCCAATAGTCATCCAGAGAAAGAAAGGAATATAGGACATTAGGGTCTATGTAGACTATAGAAGCCTTAATTATGCATGTGTGCATGACCCATTCCCAACACCTTTTATTGATGAGGTGTTAGAATAGGTTGTGGGGAAAGAATCTTACTCATTTACAGATGGATTTTTGGGGTATCACCAAGTAATGATTGTTGAAGAAGACAAAAATAAGACCTCATTCATAATAGAATGGGGGTAATTTGCATATAACGTGATTCCGTTTGGCCTAAAGAATGCCCCTGCAGTTTTTTCCCAGATTGTAATGGAATCTTTTCAAGAATTTATCCACAATTTTATAGAAGTTTATATGGATGATTGGACAATATACAGTATGCTCAAGGAAAATGTATCACTACTATGTCTGATGTTTGATAGATGTAGAGAATTTCAAATATCATTGAAACTCCAAAAGTGTAACTTATGTGTGCCACATGGAAATTTATTAGGCCACATAGTATTCCGAGAAGGAGTACTGGTAGACCTTGCCAAAGTTATGTTTATTGTGAAAATGCCGCCACCTACGAGTGCTAAGAAGTTGCACTCCATGCTGGGGCACACATGGTATTATCACAGGTTTATCAAAAGATATGCAAACATGACTTCACCTCTGGAAAATATACTAAAGAAGGTTGAAGTGTTCCAATGGACCCTTGAGTGTGATAAAGCGCTTGATATCCTAAAGGAAAAGCTCAACACAACACCTATTCTAATATTTCTAAACTGGGAAAAAAATTTCATGTGCATGTACACGCATCATATATTTCCTTGGGAGCCATCTTAGCGCAACTAGGAGATGGAACCATGGACCATCCTATATAGTTTGCTAGAAGGAAGTTGTCGTAAGTTGAGCGAAACTATACAACCACAAAAAGGGAGGGTTTAACTATGATTTTCGCTCTGCAAAAGTTTAAACATTATCTGTTAGGTTCTCATTTTTAATTCTTTACTGATCATTCTGCATTAAAATATCTAGTTAGCAAACCTATTTTGGGAGGAAGAATTTGTCGGTGGTTTCTACTGTTTCAGGATATTTCTTTTGAAGTGATCATTAAGCCTAGAATATACAACGTAGGGCCTGATCACCTGTCTATATTAGAGTCAGGATAAAGTAGCAGAGCAGTCGATGATTAAATCCAAGATGTAGACCTGCTTCGGGTTGAGGCCATACCAGAATACCTGGAAGACATAGTAGTCTTCTTAAGTACAAGGGCCTACTCAGAAACCTACTCCAAAACTCAAAAACATCACACGATAGTTAGAGCAGTGGACTATCAATTGATTGCAGGGAAATTGTATAATTTGGGACTAGACAACATCCTCATGAAATGTGTCTTAGATCATGAAAGACAAGACATATTGTGGGAGTTCCACAAGGGAGTTGTGGGAGGTCATATTGGAGGGAAGGAAACTGCACATAAAGTCCTCCAAGCTAGACTATGGTGGGCCATGCTCTTCAAGGATGCAAAGGAGTATGCTATATATTGTGACGTTTGGCAAAGGGTGGGTAATCCATCACGATGAGATGAATTTCCTCTTCAACTAGTTCGATCTCTACAAGCATTTGAGAAATGGGTAGTTGAATTCATTGGGCCAATCAACCCCACCGCTAAGAATTCAAAGGATAGGTATATTATTACCGCAATTGATTACCTTACACATTGGGTTGAGGCAACAATTGCTCAATATTGTTCGACCAATACAGTTGCTAGGTTCATTTTTGAAAATATTATCACTCGGTTTGGATGTCCTAGGATTTTGACCAATGATCAAGGAGGTCATTTTATCAGTAGTACAATAACAAATATTACAACAGAGTTCTTGATCCAACATCATAAAATTAGTCCCTACCATCCGCAAGACAATGGGACAATGGAGGAATTTAACAAGATTTTGGAGAGAGGATTAATGAAGGTTTGTTGCACAAACAAGGAGGATTGGGATGACAGAGTCCTAACGGTTTTATGGGCTTACAGGAAAACCACAAAGAAACTACACAAGTACACTCCATTTTAGTTAGTTTATGGGAAAGAGGATGTGGTACCTGTAGAATTCATTACTCCAAGTTTATACATTACACATATTACACACATGTCAGAGGATGAATCAGTTGCATAGAGGCTCATGGAATTACGAGAACTTGAAGAGACAAGGTTTTTAGCAGACTTCCATCAATCAGTTGAGAAAGCAAGGAAGAAATATTGGCATGACAGAAACATTAAGACCAAAGAATTTTCACAAGGAGACAAGGTCCTACTTTATGACAGTCGATACCAAAAACATCCAGGCAAGTTGCGCATGCATTGGTTAGGACTATTTATAGTTGTAGAGATCTGACCTTTGGGAGCAGTCAGACTTGCGCAACTAGATGGTATGTTGCAGCCAGGATGGGTGAATGGCGCTCGCCTGAAACCCTGTATGTCTCAGAACTGAGATAAAGGACTGTTTCTATAGTCTGAAGGAGCATGTATAGTAGTTAGATTTGAGTTTTTTTTTCAATTTCTATGAATTCAGTTAATAAAGTCGAAGAGTGCATTGTTGCGTCGCGACATGTAGTTCATTTTTTTGTCTAAGTGTTGTTTGATGTAGAACTTCTTACTCAGCAGCATAGGATCAGAAGAATCAAGAAGCTATTAATGGTAGTTATTAAATATGACGAGGAACCCTTTTTGGTTGGAGGGAGATCAAATCCATACAAAATCCTAGTCCATGTGCCACACGAACCCAATCCATTCACAACCTTTATTACCACTATAGTACTCCATCCGAATTTTGTTAAACCATAAATATGCGATACGCAAAGATGCCATCAGTATTCCTGCCAGGTTTCCCATCCGTTAAACAATAATTTTTTGAATCGGCCACGTCCCTGACCAACTTCCCCAGTAAATTTTGAGATCACCCAATATATTTACCCCATTAACCAGTCCCATCAGACAACTCAGATCCAAGTTGCATCTATAGGGTTAATGAGGAATAGAAGTTATTACAGAACTTGTTAGCTAATATAGGGTATAATTTTATGTGAACTCGGCGTAGGACACATTGTTTCCCAGATAGAACTTAGAGATTTATGAATTTTTAAGTGTGAGCAAGCCTGTGTAATCCCTCGACCCTTAATCGTGATCACCAATCCCTGTTTCTCCTGTGAAATTTGCTAATACTTCAGACTAACCATGCTGAGAGCTACAAGAAAAAGAAGTGTCATTTCAAAGGATCCAATACCAGACGAGCCCTGTTACCCTCGGGTCAAGATCATGGGCGATCTCAAAGGAAATGTCGAACAGGTCAAGCTCCTCGACCTTGACCTCACAGACCAATTTTTGTTCCCTCAGATGAGCATTGATGTCTTCTGGAGTTTTTCTCCAAAAGAGTTGGGAGGCATGCAATTTGTGCCAAATCCTAATTTAATCAATCTGTTCAACTCTACCATCATGAACCTCAGGGACTTACTAGTTTTTGGTACCACTGGAGAAGTTGTGAGGTGTACCAAGTTTCTGATCAGTAGAGTACATGATAGAAGCATGTGGTTGGATATGAGATATATAATCCACGCATAGGACATCCACCAGCTTACGGGATTGTCCATCGAAGGTGAGGACGTGTCCAAAGGCTTCTAAGGTCCCAGTAAGCATGGAAAGAAGAAGGGGAATCCTATTCTATATGAACAGTTCCATACACAGAGGGGGGGGGCGCACATCCAATATCGACCCCATACTACCTAAGACAATCAGGATCGGTTGCTATATAATTGCTAGCAAGATCATGAGGTATTACTACAAAGGAGAGTGTACACTGGATGCTCTATCAGTGGCATATTTTTGTGCCAATGGAATTGTCCTCAACTGGTGTAGCTATTTGCTGGAGGAACTCCTGGTGGCTTGCGAGGAAGCATACGAGAAGGGGGGTACTTTCACCTATAGCTACTTATTTCTTGTGTTCACAATGTTGAAGTGGACTCCATCTGTCAAAAGACCATTGTTGCCAGCAGATAAGGGGAGATTGGAAAAAATGTTCGAGCCATGGAACTCAAGGTCAGAGTCAAAGAAAATTGCCTTCAACAACATGAAGTTCTCCAAATGGTATAATAGGTTTCTCAATGCAACACACAGGTTGCGCATTCCGCATGAATTGCTCAACTGCAACATGCAGAACATAGCATTCAGCATGAACCGCCACCATACGTTTGTGTGGCCAAGGTATGTCAACAGAGAGGAATTCCACTCACGCATGCTTCCATTCTATTTAGACGAGGAGGCCTTTGACAAGGAGTTTATTTCATGGCTTGGAGTCAAATGAAACCCGTGAAAGTTGGGGATGCATTACATTCTGCCTACAGAGATGTTGAAGAAGAGGGGTTGGGAAGAGAGGGCAGGACCGATCTCAAGCCCATAGGTACAGAAGAAAGAATCCATAGCATAGAAGGACGCCAATGAGGAGGAAGAGATGCAACAACTGGAGTGAAATAAGAGAACATTACCTATGTTCCCGTAGCTTCCAGAGAAATCTATGTTGACAGTTAAGGATGCCAACGAAATTCATAGTGTTTCATTCATCATAGAGCCAATGTCCAAGAAACCCTGGACGGGGATCTCCCTGAGCAAGGTTCTAAACCCCCAACCCATTTCATCCACCGTTCCTTGTACTCACTCAACATATCGAGAAACCCACATTATAGACATCCAAGATGACCTTGAGCCTGACACGACTCCATCCACCACCAAGATCACTGATCAACCTCCATAACCACCATAACCCCAGTCGCCACCTCAAGAAACCGTCATTCAATCCCAAACCAGTGATCCAGAACCCATGCAACTCGATCCCCCAGAGATACCAAAGGTTCATAAGGAACCTAATATGGCTTCAGGACAAAGCACAACATCAGTGCAGGAACAAATGGAGCTAGTCCTCCAAAACTCTCATCAGTTCGCAGAGTTGTTGCAACTATGTCTGGCCCGAACAAACATTTTAACATTCCTGTTGGCGACATTGAGGTTGACGCTTGTGCCAGGACCATATACAGGAGAGGAGATGGTGGAAAATCCCTCAAAGCATTCAACAACTAGTGTACCTCCATTGTAGGTCCGAGTACCCAGGGAATCCACCCCTTCCTCCACTGACCTTGAACAGTGGCTAGCAGTGCAACTCGTCGGAATGATCAGAGCCTCAACTGATCAATTGGAGTAGAGGCTCCAGTAGGATGAAAGGACTATAAAGTTCTCAAGGGAGGAAGCACTCCTTGATCAAGTGCACAAAACATGGTAATAATACACCAAGATCTAGGCAGAGCATAAACTGGAACGGGTCTAGGAAAGTCTTGTTGAATCCTGTTATAATGAAAATCTCTCTATGTCTAGGGTAAACCACAACAGACAGGTATGACTGCAGAAATCAACTCTATCCCAACAACGTGCTATATAAACCAATGTGCAAGAAAGATAATAAAGAGGCCTACCTCATCCAAATGTTCGATGATGTCCACCATTGAGAACCTTGACCCAAAGCTATATATCTACAACAAGTTCTCAACAAACAAGCAAAAACAAGCATATTGTGGAAATATAAAATATTAGCACATTAGATAGCATAATATATCAATATACATAACAAATACACCCATGGATAATAATACATATATTTACAAGATATCAATTGGATAGGAAAGGAGTATTTTTATTAATAAATGATCAACAGAAGTGAAAATATTATAGACTTCCGTGTCAGCACGGTTCGGAACCAAGAAATCGAGTTCCTTCCAACTGAGCCTCCACCACTTCAATCCTTCACCAAAGGCAATCTCATATAAGGGGGACAAAGAGGTTATCCACCAATAAGGGAAGAACTTGGGGGCTGAAAACTATGTTCAGACTTAAAGGAAAAAGGGATGCAGACTCAATATGAAGTAAATAATTTCTCCAGAGTAACTTTTCTCTCAAATTTGAATTCTCTTGTTTTTTTCCACAGCTTAGAATTGGCTTCTTTATAGCCTTCAAAATGCAACTGAAGGGCCAATTTAGAACATTCCCAGTATGTGGAATGCCAAGGATCATAGATATCTTATCGTGACATGGAAACCCAACATTTAATTTTGATTTTTTGGCACAAATCCCGATGTACACGGGCTATAGTGAAGCAGTCTATGTATACACTTGCTGTATAGGGTGCAAGATGCGTACAAGTGGAAAAATTTATATTTTGGTCTCTAGACTTTAGTAATAGGGAAGACAAGTCTACATAGGGAAATGGAATAAGGCCCTCTCTGCAATATTGCATAGGGTGAGGCAAATATTTCTCTAACAGATGCCCCCTAATGTGTGAGGTCAGAGGAGAATCTGTGATGGCTAAAATACATTATAAATAACCCAGAAGTGGAGTGGTAGAGAACCATCTGGACGAACTCAATTTCTCATTACATTCTGCACTGACTTTGCGTACATGGCTGCCAAAAATACACTGCAGATCCATGTGAAAAATATACCAAATAAATGTTCGTGGCCATGAAAAGGAAAATAAAAATGCAGTTACATGCCAATAGTTGTCATAGTCATGAACAAGGCCTAGTAGAACCAATCTCAAAACCAATACGAAGATATCTGTATACCATGGAGTACAATCTAATCTCCCATGATCACTGAAGTCATATAGGTACTGGTCCAATGAAAAGGAAGAAACAACTCATGAAAGTTGTGGCCACATAATGATGTCTTCAAGTATTCTACACAATCCGCCAAAGGTGCAAGTCTACATCATGTGAATAAAGGAGTTGAGGTTGAACACAATGAGACATCATTTGATTACTAGTCATTGATGTATACCATTAACAAACACGAGACAACCTATCGATAATGAAAGTAGGTATCAAGGCACCGAGTACATTCTTACAAGTGTGAATAGAGGAGTCAGTGTCGAACACCTGAAGAATCCATCGATCAAGAGACATTGATGTATTCCCAACTGTCGATGGCGAGAGAGCCTACCACTGATGACTGCAAGACTCAAGGTATTCATAATACTTTAGGTTCTGTTTCCAAAATAAATGGGTTGATGTCGATGGAAAGAGACCCACTGAAAGAAGAAAATTAAGGCATCTCTCATCAGTCAACACGATGTACAAAGCAGGAGCTTCATGATTTGGTGAAAATCAGATGAACAACAAGTTCAAGAAATAACGATCCCATGCATATTTTGCATGTGCCAAGTGCAAGAGGTACACGAAAAAGACCCTCTAAATAACAACCAATGATGAAAACTACTGACAAAGGTGAGGAAACCACCAATAAGGCTAATGGCATCCAAGACACTGCATGAATCCCAATGTGTGAATAGATGTCTTGTCATCGAACACAAGGGAAACCACCCAGTTAACGACCAATGATGAAATGTTGATTGTTGGGTTCAAGGTTACCTACCAATGATGAAATTAGGGCCAGGTTGCATGATAGGACTAAATTATCATGTGATTCTGAGACAAACTAAGGGTATGGATGACATGCAAAGTCAAGAGTTCTGAGGAGTGGCCGACACAGGTTGATAGACTTCCTTTGAATAAGAGCATGAGACATATGGAGGACTCCAGAATCATAAACCTGATGATAAAATCATGAGATGCAAGAGGCATCAATGAATTTCTTTGTAGGGACTAGAAGACTAACCAATCAGTAGAGAAGACTGTGTAACGAGCTCATCTTCCAAAGGCCATGATAATCCCAAAATTATGATGATGAATGGACTCAAATAATTTTGTTCTTTGTTCAAAGGTGACATGGCTGCTACCGATATAAGATAATACTCCCTTCCCTGCCTTTTTTTTTGTTTTTTCATAACAAACGAATGCTATGATATAGAGGAGGAAACTAGTGTCGCAAGTAAGAAAAACTATTTCCAGCAATGGAACATACCTATGATCAATGCAGGGAAGTGCATGGAGTATATGGACACTCAGGGGAATGTTCCCACCTAGGTATAGGGTGTCAAACTGTGAAGGATATAAACAAGGCTCTGCTTGGTTGAGGATGCAAAACTGTTGAGGAAAATGGTTTATAACACAAAGTGAGAATCGACTATAGGCTCCATACTGCAAGCAAGGGCATGAGATGAAAGAACAAATTGACGCCAAAAAATTCCCTTTTTTTTGTCTTTTAGTCTACTTGGTGTGAAAAAGGGGTAAACTTGTGCCAAATAGATGTCTTTTCAAAACCAATTTTACGAGTGTGAAAGAGACAAGTTCACTCGATGATCTTTTCACTTTTTGATAACAAGTCAGTAAAGAGATTAACTAAGACTCATGACCTTTCAAGTCCAATTTAACGAGTGTGAAAGGGACAAATAACTCGACAATATTTTCTCTTTTTGAACGAGTGAAGAAAGAGATTAACTAAGACTCATGACCTTTCAAGTCCAATTTAACAAGTGTGAAAGTTATAAATTCACTCGACAATATTTTCTCTTTTTAGACGAGTTGGAAAAGAGCTTAAATCATACTCGTGGATGTTGTTCTAAGAAACATATAATGGGGGAGGCCAAGGCTCCTGTGCAGGACTTCTGTGAAAGGTCAACAACTTACCAAGAGTTGACTCAATCTTAGGAAAACCCAAAGCTTTCCAAGTCGAGGAGGATAAAATACTTCCATAGGTTACCTTATCTACAATATATCAAAGAATGCCCCTTATCTGGAAGGGTGTAGAAGAAGGAAGTTGAGACTCTACAAGATCACTCCAATCAAAGGAAACCTCCCTAGGACTTGGAGGGATCATACTCGAAGAGAGTGGAATGCTCCCTAGTGAAGAAGGTACATAACTAGAAATTCTAAGGACATGGTCGAAGGACACATCACCCTCCAAAAGAAGAGTGGGATTGACTGAAGATTGCATCAAAAATTTCACTTCCTTTGGCTTGTCATTATCCAAGAGAAGAGTGTAATTGGCCGAAGATTGCATCAGCACAACCACTTCTTCAACCATTGGTTGAATATAATGCGAGACAACAAGGTCAAGAGATTCATCACCCCTAAAAGTAGGAGTGGTGTCAATCGAATATTGCATTGACACGACTGCTGGTTGAACAAGATGTGATACCACAAGGTCAAGGGATGCATCAACCCCTAAAGGAAGAATGGTGTCAGTCGAATATTGCATTGACATGACTGTTGTATCAACCAAAGAAGTTTGGAAAGCCAAAGATGACTCATAACCCGAAGGGCCCCCGAGAAAGGACCACACTTCTTGTACCACAGCAGTAGTAGGGCACAAATAAGTAAGGTGATCTCCTTTGCAAGGCCTACAAAGGAAATTAGGCTTATGTATTACACGTCTAGGCTTCTCAATCATATAAATACCCCCAGCATGACTTGCAGTGGCTGATAGAAAATCCACAACATGACTAGCATAGGTTGGTGATGGATCCCCAACATGACTAGCAGAGGTTGGTTGTTGGTCTTCAACATGTCTAGCAGAGGTTGTCAACCTATCTCTGACATGACTAAAAAAGGTTGGTGATATAATTATAGTATGTGGCTGACCCTCACAAGATGAAGTCGAGGAAGGTAGGGTCCAAGGATCACTAAAATAGGAAGTGAGGAAAGGAATGGACCTCCCTGTCGAAACAGGCCTACTGGACATGGCATAAACATGATGGCTCGATGTCGAGAAGTCGAAATTACCCATAAGGGAAGAATACATTCTGACATCGATATTCTCAGTTTCCGTCTAAGAATTTTCGATCACAGGGATCAACGGTCTAAGAGATGCATTAGGACTAGAGCACACAAAGGATAATTGATCAATCATCATGATCTTCCCTTCATGAGGAAAACAAAGAGTATGAAAGATGGACAACATGACGACGATCATAGCATAAGTCCAATTGCGACCTAGTAACAGGTTATAATCAAGAGGTGCATCAACTACCTCTACTTACACCTCTACCGTCTTCCCACCTAACTAGACCGGAAAGGTAGGGAGAATACCATGAGGGAGAAAGGAATGACCGTCAAAAGAGGTTAACATGTTCGATGACTTGGAAAGAGTCAAAGAACCGAGATATTTCCAACAGACCAGGGACATCACACATGTAGCAGCACCTTCATCAACAACCGCATGTTTGATGGTATACTTTGAGTACTCCACATGGATTTGGAAAGCCACATGGTAAGGAAAGTGAGGCTTAACATCTGTGATTTCAAACTTGATAACCTTCGAGCCATTGGTTTCTAGAGATCCTAAAGAACAGAGTAAGGAATTATTCTATGAAGGACATGTCTGGAGTACCTCCAAAGCCGACATCGCACAAGGGGTTTGGCCAAGGTCCTCAACAATAGAGTAGTTATGGGTGGCTCTAGCATTTGGATTATGGGTAGAGCACTTGAATACTCCTTTCGGAATATGAAGTGGTGGCTCTGGTTTCTCAATCTGTAAAGTTGTCTCCAAACGAGGAGGAGATTCTAGACCAAGATTGGTTTGTTTAGAACTATAGTCTCGAGATTGAGTGGCTACATTGATTTTTTCATCGACCATATTGATACATAAACAATCACCATCTTTGTTTTGACCCCCACCAGCCACATTTCTAGCGTTTGAAGAGCTCGATGCTAAGTGTTGATTATGTGGGAATGGATTCATCATCACGACGGGTGATTGAGCTAATAGCCTCGTGGCTTCTGCAAGTTTGGGGCATAAATGGGTAAGGTGATCATCTGTGAAAATATTATAGGGAAACTTCACTTTACATCTTTCTCATTTTCCCTCTCCAGCATTACTACCCATCTTCTCATTATTGTCCTTGGGTTTATTACCATTTTTCCCACCCTTACGATTATTACGTCCTTTGTTCTTATTCCCTCTTGGTTTTTGGTTACCATTAGGGTTGGTTGACGATTTCACTGAGTGTAGATCCGATGACTAAGTGGGGTTGGAAGACACAAATGAAGCTGGCCCTCCTGTATACTAGTTTAAATACAACTCTTTCAACTGGTTTGTCACTGATTCTGTGGAATTTACATTGGTGGAACCTACAATTCCATCAGAATGAGGTCCGGGATTTTTCCTAGGGTCATAAGTAGACCATGGTGCATCAAGAAGGAGGTGGTATAAAATCCCATACTGAGCATATATCAAATCTAACTGCTAGGCCCTAAAGATAGCTTCTTCCTTAGTGGTAACCCCGGAAGTAGAAACGTCCTTCGAGATAGGAGCATGCAAAGACTTAAGAAACCATTCTAAAAGAAAGGCCAGGGGTATAGGGGTCTTAATAAAGCACTTCCGTCTATACCACTCCTAGATATGGTCTGAGATATGAGTGGCGGTATCTTGCATAAAGTAGGAAACAATTCTAAGCCAGCATCATAATGTATGGGCAACTGGAAGTGGTTAAGAAAGACCATCACCAACTGACTAAAAGTCCCATATGCTCCCCTAGGTAGCTCAATATACCATTTCACAGCAACTCCGATAAGGTTGCGTTGAAATAATATCAAACAAATAGAATTGCCATTAAGGGAGTTTGATGAGAACCAAAGGTGAAAGGTAGTGACGTGATCACCAGGATCATCTCCATTCTTACCCTCAAACTTCGGGATGTCCGAAAGAATTTTAGTGGGGATCGGGGGTCATGTAGGATCATGACTCAGAGGGTTGTTCATTAACTTAGAAAAATCTGGAAGATTAAGCATGGCCAGAAAAGGGAGACGAGGTTGCAATGTTAGGGTCCTAACCTGCACATAGGTATAACAATATATTCGGATGTAATAAAGGTCAATATTAATAAGTCATTTCAATAAAATAGAATAAGTTAGATGTAAGAAGACCTAATAGAAGCTTCCGCTTCTAGAAGGATCTTCCTCTATATGCTTCTTTTTAGTATAAATAGGAGTCGAGGGTATGAGAACCGTAGCTTGGATAGTATTGTAATAGAGCTCTGCTCAATTGGAGGTTGCCCCCTCGAAGAGGCTCGTGAACATTGCTTTCAGATTCAAAGTGTTATTTCTGTTGTTATTCTTATATCATTTCAGTGTTATTGTGGTGAATGTTCTAGTTATGTTGTTGTTATTCTGCCATTACTAGCATTTTATTTCAGTTTTGCAAGCATTTTATATCTGGTATATTACAAGTGGTATCAGAGAACTGTCATCGAAATTTTTTTCACCATTATTTGAGACCTATTCGATTGGATTCATCTCTTCGCCCTTATCACATTCATCCATATCATTTTTTCAGCCAAAATGTTTTACCCCGCCGCCCCTTTTCAGTTTCCTCATCCTTATGGCCCATACTCATAGCCAAGACTTGGAAGCTCACTTCAACACCTTGCAATATGGTCTCATTGAGACCCAACAAGAAGTGAAACAACTATGTGCCAATGTTGCCACCATTAATACAACCATGCAGTCCTCAATGGGGGAAATCAAACAAGACCTCACCACCCAGCTTGAATCAGTCTTTTCGGAACTCCGCACCAAACTGCATATCCCTACAGATAACCCTTCCTCTTCCTCACCTCCACATACTGAAGGTGACCATTCCTCTCATTCCCATACCTTGCAGAACTATCACTTTCAACGTGACCTACGCCTTCCGCGGGTGGATGTGACCAAATTTGATGGCTCAGACCCCACTAATTGGGTAACCCAAATGGAACATTACTTCTCTTTATACATCATTACAGATGACTTGGCCAAACTCCGGTATGGTGTTCTCCATCTAGATCAAGAACATTGGCAATGATGGCAATGGAGAAAAACTTCTCATCAAGGGTATATTGCTTGGACACACTTTTTGGAAGAGCTTTATGAATGCTTTGACACTGACACCAACCATTTGGGCTGTTTGACAAAGCTGAAACAATTAGGAATAGTGGAAGACTTTATGGCTGCCTTTGAGCACTTGACTTTTAGAACAGAGGGCATGTCTGATGCCTTTTTTTCAAGAGTGTTTTATCAGCCCATGTCCTCATGGCTTGGCCTGAGAGTTGGGTGTAGGCTACCAAAAGAGATAAAGAAGCACAACAGGTTGTATCTACTCAAAACCGCAAACCCTCCTTTATCCCTTGCCCTAAACCAATAAATCCCACTACTCCCTCTGCTCCACTAAAGATCCAAAAATTGACCAGGGCTGAAATGGCTGAATGCCAACTCAAAGGCCTTTGTTATAACTGTGATGAAAAATATTTCCTGGGCCACAAGTGTAAAGAACAAAATATTTGTATGGCCATCTCTGAGGAAATTTCGGAAGAAGATGAAGAAACTCCCTCTGTGTCTAAGTCACCTGAATCCACTGACATAACCCCTCCCTCAGAACCTCCCAGAGTAGAACTGGTCATTTCCCTCAATGCTCTCACTAGATTCTCCACTCCCCAAACCCTCAAGCTAATCGGTTACATCAAGCATAAGAAGGTCATCATTCTGGTTGATAGTGGCAGCACCCATAATTTTATTCATTGCCACATTGCCCAAGAAACTCATTGCT
>JASDQU010501898.1:54332-69809 GCA_032191745.1 Picea mariana
TAGCCGTTGAAGAGATACGCCTTCGATTCCAGACTGCCCCTTTCCTGCTTAAAGGTAGAAAAGCGGGGGGGCTCCGGAATTCTATGTGCGCCGTTGATCTGGGCACGTGAATCTCTGCCGTCCAAACCTAATTTCCATTTAAACGCAGACGCATTTGCATCCCAAACTTAGGGTAAGTGGGTTTTTAACCCATTCCTTTGCATTTTACCCCCTGTTATGAGAAATATCGCTAACACAACCGAGTGCACAAATATATTTTGGGAAGTCAGCGACTGGATGGGAATTATTGCAAGGCGCAACCAAACTTTAGAGGACGTGTGTGCAAGAATACAGTTTCTCAATGAGGAAGTTGTGGTCACTATGTATCCAGTGGAGAAACAAGAGAAATTTGATCAAATTCAACAAGCATACAATGAGCTCAACGCTTTGTATGAAGCACAATCCGTAGCCAAGAAGGAGTTGTGTGAATTTCAACATGTCATTCAAATAGTGTATATGAAAATGCATCAGCTAGATGATACAACCAACTCTAAATGGAACTCTTTGGTCGCATCCAATCCCAAAGGATGTATGACAGATGCGACTCAACAGTTTTTGGTTGAGGCTTCACTCCTTTCCAAGAAGTGGCAGGATAAAATTGGGAGTTTCCAGGAAGTCAGGAAGCGGGACCTAGAGTTGGTCCCAGATTTTGGCCCTTCGTTTGAAGAGGCAACGGAAGATAAAGTGCAAGCAAAAGAGGAAAGCAAAGTGGATAATGAGGACAAGGGAAAGCAATAGGCACTCCTAGAAGCCGCGAAAGAGCCAAGTACTTGACTCGAGGGAGAGTCAAGGCTTGTTGTCGGAGCCTGTTGGGCCCTTAATTTTTGGGTTGAAGATCGCGCAAGAAGGACTACAGTCCCATTTTTCATTAAACACAAGTTGCAAAAGCTACAGAAAGAGATAGACAGTGGAGCAAGTAAAGAAACAAAAATCGATTGCGGAAATGGACAATGCAACACTAGCATGGAAAAAATAGTTACATTAGAACAAGAAAGCATGTGATCCCAAATTCAGAAGATTCCACTCAGCCTATATATGAGATCCATACTATTGTAAAAGTGTTGGCTAGTTGATATGTTCGAGTTGGGTATTTTGGTTGTGGGTAGTTGAGGAAAGGTTTTGTAAATGTAATTTGTATATAGTTTTGGGAAAAAGGGGTAGATAGAGTTATGTGACATGAGTCCAAAGTCAGAAGTTTGTAACAGAGTGATAATTTGTATCTCTAAGATTGTATTCGATAAGCTCTGCTTATAATAGATGAAGAAGCACCCAAAATTTTTGAAATATAATCTGTCATTCTTTGTTTATGCTTATGAATTGTCTCTTTAGAGTACTTCTTTATGGTTGATAAGATCAATATGGTATCTCTGTTTACAAATTCTTTTCGCAACTTGAGTATCTTTAGTTCCAATATGGATGAGTTCAAATTTGTTCTGTAGTTAGTCTATCTTGCACAAGATCATGGTGAATCTTGAAGGTTGTGGAAACCTACCTAAGTATTCTCCTTTCCCTTCCCTATCTTTCTTTCTTGGTTGCGCTTCAGGTGAGACTTCTTCTCTTCAGAGGAGATGAAAATGACAAATCTCTAGACTACTCAATGCCTTTTGTTGGTAACCTGAGAAGGACACTCGTCTGATCAATTCCATGCCAACATTTCTTGTAATATTCCAAGACTTTTCTTAGATGATCATGGAGTATTTACGGGAATATATTTGATTTTTCAGATGTAATAAAGGATTTCCTATTGGATTCATTGGAATTTAATCTGTGTTTGACAGTTTTTTTTTATGAGTCACTAAGTCAATTGGTTTGCAAAGATTTTGTGTATTGGTGAATATCTTTCATTAATAAAACTCAGAGAATTACTTTGGGGCATTTCTCTAATAATTTGTCATATCTTGGGATGTCTGAGTGTCATATTTTTGGAGTTTTCCTATCATATTATTTTAGTACTAAATGTAAAACTTTTTTAAAGTTCTTTGAGATTATCAAAACTATTCTCTCCTTTTTCTTATGAGAAGATGTAGATGTGTCCATTATTTATATGTGATTTAGAGGGTTGTGTATCGGGTCATATCTGCAGTTTTGAGCAAGGAAAGTATGCGGCTTTGAACGATCCAACCATTGTATGTGGTTTTGTACTACCTTTCGTTTTGAACACATGGTTTTGAATTCTCGATTGTGAGTGAATATTCTCTCTGGTTTGAAGTGAAGCATTTTCTGTGGCATTTAGCGAGGTGGGTATGTAGTTTAAAAAAAAACAATATGTGGTTTTGAGCAAGGAATATCTGCATTTTTGAGCGAGGCAAGTATGTGGCTTTGAACGAGGTAAGTATATGGTTTTCACAAATAATAATATGTGGTAATATTTAATTATATGTCAAACGATGGAAAAAACATATTATTTTTCAAGATGAAAAATAATTTAATTATAATTGAATAAATTTCTTTATAAGTACGTGTTTTAACCTTCAAATATAAACTATGTGTAAATTTTTTTTACCTTATAAATAGTAAATAAGTGAAAATATTTTTAAATAAGTTAAAATAAGTCATTCTTAATATAAAAAACTTGCAAATGATTTTTTTAGTTTACTCAAAGTTTATGTCTTATAATTAACAGATTAGTTAGTGCATTGTAATTAATAAAAGAAATATTGAGCACCTGGGAAGGTGACGCAAACCCCCTTCATTTCCCAGGGTCTGTGTGACCTCCTGATCAAGGATCGACCAAGAAGGGAGTCAAATCAACTCTTAGGGTCTTTTTTGAGCCCCAAAACAGTTTTACACAAGCCCATATTAGTTCTCGGTGAAGGTTTCCAAATACCCACGAGTGCTCTCCCCTGGCGCTTTTCTTCTTAAAGAAAAAAATTAAATTTTCAGGTGCTAGCTCCCTCTACTAAGCCCTTTTCTCTCATATGACCATAATATGTGACCTGGGGCTTAACCCAAAAGGTGCTAAGCCTTCGTTCTTCAGGACTCTTGGCACCCAACACTACTCCGATCTCCAGAAGTACACTGCGTTTGAAATTATGTATCAAGCACCCCGTATCCCCCCTCCTTTAGGATCGATGATTGATGGTGTTTTGACCTCCGACCCTCAGTCACCTTGATGCTATCCTCCTTCCTTCTCAAGTCTCAAACCTCTGAATACTCAAATCTCCACCACGTATCAACCCTGGGTGCAACGGTTCAAATTCACCCTTACACTTTAGGCTTCAGGACTTTGGCGGAATGGCCCTTTTCTCTTCACAATTCTTTCGAAGCTCTAGTATTCTAAACCTCCTAATCTTCCAAGTCATGTCCTGGATAATTGGATGGTCATGATTTGTTCATCTCTACGGGACTTTGGCTATGCCAACTCCCTGTACACCTTTAAACCTTTGAATATGAAAAGTGTTGAAGCTCTTAAGGGTTATCCACCTCATAGTTTCTCCCAGATATAATGATTGTCAACTCTTTGTGTGATCTTTGACTAGATCTCCACCATATATTTCTAGAAACTCTTCCATTCAAGTAATTATGATCGTTGGCCCTTCTGAGCTTAACCTCTCAAGGTATATGAGACCTATTTCAACCCTTTCGGTGCATGCCTCCCTCACTATAAAGCATTGGGACTTAGAGTCTTTCTAAGTTTCCTTCCTCGGTACTTATGGTGGCTATATCTCCCAAGTTGGGGTTCTAGAGGTATGTGAGACCTCCACCTCCCCTCTGTGCACTCCCTTCTAACTTTAAGATGTTCAGACTTAGAAAAATTTCTAATTCATTTCTCCTCGAAGGATAAGATCGATATTCTCATGAGTTTGTTCCTCCAAGGTTTTAAAGCCTTGGGTGCACTCCTTGCGTCCTTGAAACTCTGAAACAACCTATTGTTCTCCCCTTCACTGATATTATGAGAACAACTCAGTCTGTGCACTCCTTGCGTGGCTATGTGCTTTCTCTACACTACTTACTATCAAATATTCAACGTTATCTCTCCTGCGCTTCTTTGAGTTAAACTTAACTCTATCAACCCACTCCTTGCATGAGATATCAGAAGAGAAACAATTGAAACTTATTTTAAATCCACAGATTCATGTATTCAATCACATAATACATTCATAAGTACAAGAAAAAGTATAAACAAAGAATTTAAATGAATAGACATCCTACCATTCATTCAGATAAACACAGTAACACCAACACTAAACATTTGTATTTAAAGCCTCTATGTTTTATTCATTCAACTGATAATGTACATAGGTACATACAATCCTCCATTGCTCCTTCAAGAAACTTATACAATGCTCTCTGGCTCTCTCTATAACAATTATTACAAAATGAGCAGCCCTACTTTCAAAAATGAGCAACAATAACAACCTTCTTCGGACATAATATACAATCATATATACAAGAGGTGATTCATCGATCATTTCCCCCCAACAACCTAATGCTATCCTATGAGGATTTAATGCATCCATATACTAAGGACTTTGGAGTTAATAACATTTATAAATAAGACAAGGGTTGATGTGTAGCCTATGTACAATACATCCTTTACATTAAAGTGATACTAATTCGAGAGGATCTTTGGGGATGGCCTCAACCTCCAATCATTAATTACATTTATTTTCATAAAATTTCAAATTCAAAAAGGTGCGTTCTCCTTTGTGTAGTCCAAATCAACTCCATAAATGTGTTGGTTGATGTGTTTCTCTCCAGCTTGTCCTCCTCTTTTAATGTTGATGTAGATGCTCCCGCATCATACTCCTCTGACCAAAAATTCATGGACTCTTGTCCATGAGCTCATGCATTGTCTTCCCTTGCTTCAAAATATCTTCTTCACTTACCCAGCTAGCATCTTCTTCTGGATGGCCTTTCCAATTCACAAGGTATTCAAAATACATCTTCCTTCTGGTCCTTTTTTCAATTCTTTGATCTATGATATTCTCCATCTGTGTCTTCTCTTTTACAGGCATTTATTTTTCCCATCTGATTTCCTTCTAATAATTTGATCCTCCCGATTCATCTTCCCTGTAAGAATACATGTCTGCAAAATTAAAAATAGGTGATTTTCCCACATTGTCTTACAACTCTATCTCATAAGAATTTGTTTCAAACTTTCTAAGGATCTTGCATGGTAGTATCTTTTTCATTTTCAATTTGTTATATGTTCCCCTTGGGAACCTTTCCTTCCTCAAGTGTGCTAAAACTTGATCTCCCACTTCAAATTGAAGCTCTCTCCTATGCTCATCAACTTTGTCTTTGTACTTCCTCTTGTTGTTACGCATTTCTGTCTAAGGTTATGTAGTCTCCTGAACATATTTATTTGATAATATTTGGGTATGAATTTATCCTTTAGCTTGGCTACCATTCTGTCCCATCTTTCAATTTTTTGTTTTCCTTTCCTTCTTCTGTCAGCCTGCAGTTCATCCCACCATAGTGTTGCATGTCCCTTTAACCTTGTGACAACATGTTTTACCTTCTTCTCATCATCAACCTCTTCATATTCAAAGTATTTTTCTAAGGCTCATATCCAGTCCAACAGCTATTCCACATCCAAATTACCCACATACATTGGGATTTCCATTTTTTCTCTGTCTCCCATTTTTACAATAGATCTCAGCAAGTGTTCTTCTGCAACATCTTCTCCTGCATCTCCTTCAACTTCAACTTCTTCACTTTCAGCCTCACTAAAGTCACCTACATCTAGTGCTCTTCTTTGTGTAACTTCCATGGAATTTAGCCTTGCACAAAGTCTCCTCATTTCCTCCTCCATTGTTGGATTCGCTATGGGTTTTTCCCTGCATATTCTTGGTAGCATAGCACTAATATTTCTTCACACAAAGATTAAATTATGGCTCCAATAACACTTTGACGCAAACCCCCCGCCTTTCCCAGGGTCTGCACGACCTCCTGGTCAAGGATTGATTAAGAAGGGATTCAAATTGACTCTTAGGGTCTATGATGAGACCCAAAAATAATATTACACAATCCCCTATTAGTTCTCTATGTAGGTTTCCAAATACCCGCGAGTGCTCTGCCTTGGCGCTTTTCTTCTTGAAGAAAAAATTTAAATTCTCATGTGCTATCTCCCTCTGCTAATCCCTTTTCCCTCATACAACCATGGGTTGTGACCCGGGGCTTAACCCAAAAGGCGCTAAGCCTTCAGGCTTCAGGACTCTTGGCACCCATCATTACTCTGATCTCCAGAAGTACCCTGCAGCTGAAGTTACAAATCAGGCACCACACATCCCCTCTCCTTTGGGATCGATAATCGACGGTGTTTCAGCCTTCGACCATCGGTCGCCTCGACTCTATCCTCCTTCCTTCTGAAGTCTCAATGTTCCTAATATGTAGATCTCCACCATTTGTCCACTCTGGTTCCAACAATTCAAATTCACCCTTACGCTTTGGGCTTCGGGACTTCGGTGGAATGGCCCTTTCCTCCTCACAATTATTTCATAGCTCTAGTCTTTTGAACCCCCTAATATGTCGACTCGTTTCCTGTACAATTGGACGGTCACGATTTGTTCATCTCTTCAGGACTTCAACTATCCTGACTCCTTGTACACCTTTAAACCTCCGAATAGGGAAAGTATCTAAGCTCTTAAGGGTTATCCACCTCATAATTTCTCCCAGATATGATAGTCGTCAACTCTTCGGGTGATCTCCCACTGGAAGGGATGATTTTAAGGATGGAAATTTATTTTAAAATGTAGAAACCTTGGTGAATATTACTAATCCTTCATATGCCAGCTATAAATGTTTGGTGATAGTTTTGTAAAAATATTCAAATTTCTAAGGATTTTATATAGTTTTTATAAATTTTTGGCGATTTTTAAGGTAAAATAATTGTATCCTATAGAAATTGGGAGAATCATTTTTAAAATAGCGAATCTCTTTTTTAGAAAAACCATGGAAAATTAGCCCATAAGCGAAATTTAGCCCCTAAAATCACCCCTTCCCACTAGATATCCACTGTAGATTTCTATAAACTCTTCCCTTCAAGGAATTATGGTCAATGGCCCTCCTGATCTTAACCTCCCAAGGTAGAGGATACCTCTATCGACCCTTTTGGTTCGTGCCTCCCACACTATAAAGATTTGGTACTTAGAGGCTTTCTAAGTTTCCTTCCTCAATACTTATGGTGGCTATCTCTCCTGAGCTTGGGTTCTATAGGTATGTGAGACCTTTGCCTCCCCTCTGTGCACTCCTTTCTAACTTTTAGATGTTCGGACTTAGAAAAATTTCTAAGTCTTTTCTCCATGAAGGCTCAGATATCTATCTCTCCTAAGCTTGTTCCTCCAAGGTTTTAAAGCCTTGGGTGCACTCCTTGCGTCCTTGAAACTAATCAACAACTGAATGTTCTCCCTTCACCGAGAGTCTGAGAACAACTCGGTCTGTGCACTCCTTGTGTGGTTCTGTTATTTCTCTGCACTACTTACTATAAAATATTCAACGTTATCTCTCCTGAGCTTCTCCGAGTTAAACTTGAATTTGCCAACACACTCCTTGCGGACAATGTGCCCTCCTTGCACGAGCTCTAAGAAGAGAAACAATTGGAACTTATTCTAACTCCACAAATTCATGTGTTCAATCACATAATACATTCATAAGTACAAGAACGAGTTAGTCATAGAATTTAAATGAACATAAATCATACCATTCATTCAGATAAACACAGTAACAACAACACCAAACATTTGTATTTAAATCCTCTTTGTTCTATTCATTTGACAACTGATAATGTTCATAGGTACAAGAATTCCTCCATTCTTCCTTCAACAAACTTATACAATGCTCTTTGGCTCTCTCTATAACAAATATTACAAAATGAGCATCCCTACTTTCACAAATGAGCAACAACAACAACATTCATTGGGCATAAGATACAAGCATATATACAAGAGGTGAATCATCGATCATTTCCCCCCAATAACCTAATGATATCCTATCACGATTTAATGCATCCATCTACTAAGGACTTTGGAGTTAATAGCATTTACAAATAAGATAAGGGTTGATGTGCAGTGTTTGTACATTACATCATTTACATTAAAGTGATACTGATCTAAGAGGATGTTTGGGGATGGACTCAACCTTCAATCATTAATTACATTTCTTTTCATAAAATTTCAAATTCAAAAAGGTGTGCTCTCCTTTGTGTAGTCCAAATCAGCTCTATAAATGCGCTAGTTTATATTCTTCTCTCCAGCCTGTCCTCCTCTTTTAATGTTCATGTAGATGTTCTTGCATCAGAAGGTGTTCATAAATATATATATTTTAAAGTCAATCCAAAATAAAAATTGTTACTTATTTTCTTTTCTTTTCAATATTAGCACTACACCACCTATTCAAAAAAATCATCCTTTAAGGGGGAGGCCCCCCAAACTCACCCTAGAGATCCTTTATGAATATATGGAATCATCATAAAAAAGGAGAGAAGAAACATATGTCAAACTCCAAATAGAGCTAGAGGCAATGCTTGATAAAAAAAAAGTCGACCCTTCAAAGATATGATTCAAACTATACAAGATAGTTTAGTAGGGTTCAAGAGTCAATTGTAGACAATGGAGGATTTAATTCAAAATAATATTTTACGTGGCAATTTAAAATGTTCCAAGGTTTCTCCCATTTGGGTTTCCACGTAAAATATGGGTGTACTATGTATATGTGTTTGATGTGATGCATTGTTTATGGTTATATATTTATGATATTTTAAATGAGATAATAAGTGAATGGAATCATTGATCGATTAATGTTGTGATTGAAATTGGTAAAAAGTGCTCAATAAAGTGTGTCTGTTCCTATGAGAGCATGTTCCCAAATTCTCCACTTCTACTTTTTTTCCCATCAATTTCATGCAAGGGCCCATAATGATCAAATTTCCATGATATCCCTAACAACAAGTGATATGCATACATTAGGATCATGCCACACAATATCGTATACCTTGTACTCACCAATGTGAAAGTACACCATATGTTTGTTAGTCACGTTCATCTCATATCCTTATTGAAATGAAAATAACTTATAAGATTGGGGATATTTTTTTCACACCGATCCAAATTTCTCAACCAATTCTACTTACACCATGTTATTTATACTATCCAAATCAATAATGATTTAACAACACTTATCTCCATATTTACATTTGGTTTTGAAGATATCCTTCCTCAACCACTTCTTTTCTTACGGTATTAGGTACATTAATTCAACCATATTTACTATGTTCAACATCAAATTTTCTCATGTTTTTATTGCAACCACAACTATTGTATTCTCTTGTTTTTCTCCTTTTCCCTCTATGTTTTAGCTTCATTTCCCCCTACACCTTCCCTTTGTGATCATTCAAATGATATCTAACCTTCATTTACATAAGTGTAGCAATAATTTTCATTCTATAGCCACCATAATTTAGCTTCTTCCTTGGAATCATTCTCAATGTTTCCTATACTTATTTATAATGTGAGACCTTACTCCTATATTCCATATTTATCATAACATGAATTCTCTATGTCAAATGTTGTACTCCTTATGTGAGCTACCTCGACCACCTCTACCTCTACTTGCATTTGTTCCATTGTCCCCATGCACACTTTTTAATAATGCTTTTAGAGCTAATTGATAAGCAAATCCAACACTTCTTGTCTCATGCAAGATCATATCATATTGAAATATGAACATCAGTCCATTTACATATCTAAAAGCTCTATATTTTTCATCTTTATCATGACTTGTACATATGAAAATTTGATATCTAGAATTCATCTATATACTCATGTACACTTTGGTCCCTTTGTTTCAAATTCTACATTTGTTTGAAAGAAATTGTTTAAAATTAATGAGAAAGAATTTATCTCTCAACTTGGATAGCATATTACTCCAAGTCCTTATCTTTTCTTTGTTTAAGCACACTCTCTCACATTATAAAAAATCCCACCAAATGGATGGATGCATGCCCATTCATCTACATGATGATGAACTTCACCTCATTTGGGCCTTTAATTTTCTCATTCTTGAAGTACCTTTCCATATCACACATCTATAATTTGGTCAATGTCTTTTCTAGACTTATATCAAAGCACCAAACTTAAAATTTTACTCCCCTTGTACTCTTAAGGAATATAATCTCTTGGACTCCAACATATCAGGATTACTCCTTTTCTTGTTCATATTTTTCTTCGTCCTCCAAACTACTAGATTATTGTTCTCCATTCTATTATCTTATCTCCAACTACTCAATTCGTATTATAAGTTCTTGTATTTCCCAATTCAAATTATATCTTTGTCCTCTTTTTTCCATGCATGCAAGGCCTACCCTACGAATTCTCATAACTATAGGGACTTCCACCTTTGTAGTTTAATATCATTTTGAGCTCCATAATTCTTCTTCCCAAATATTCAAATCTTTTATGGTACCAAAATTTATGTCTCACAATAAGTAATTGACTTAACTCAGGCTCCATGCACTAGTCCAAACCAAATAGGAAATTTGTAGCAAAGGGAAAATTACACTAAAATATAGAACACAAATGATAACAGGAAAATGAGTCACAAAAGATCTAATTAACCATTATATTGAATTAGTATTACAATTAGAGTATGTCAAATATTTTATGTTAGGATTTCACAAGCATTCACAACCTCTCTAAGTATAACTCACTCTTTATGCAAATAAAAAACTCTTAGTACTATGCTTCTCTCAAACTTCTTCTCAGATAATTGTGATTTGTCAATCCCACAAACACTCTACCTCCTCCACACTCCTCGACCTCTTGCATAGAATCACTCAAATTCCAATTCTTGCATGAAACAATTTGTTCTTTCCTACCTCGACACATCCTTGATGTCTACATACTTTCTTCTTAGTATAAATGTTTTTGTAAGTCTCCTTTGATTTATCCTCACGACTTGTACAACTCACTTCCAAATCTTTCTTCTTGAGGATAACTTCTCTTAGTTCTCACTTGAGTCCAATCAAATGTATTTCTTGCACACTCAAGATTGACTCAGTCTTCATCTCTGTTCACAGATATAAAATTCTTTAACTTTTTCCTTTCGCATTCCAACCAACTTCTTCATTTCTTGATTTGCTTCATTTTCCACATATATATTCCTTTTATTTCCAATATATAACATTCACATGCTCTTACATGTTCCACATTGTTTCTTTGCAACGACCATTCCATCTACATTCTCACGTTGAATTACACCATTTCTTCCCATCTCCATACTCATCATCCTTTGTACATACCCAATAAATCATTCCTAATGCCTTTACATCATCACCTTCCCATTCTTCATTTTCTTTAAAAATTCTTCTACGTAATTGGTTGACCCCTTGACCTTTTTAAACTTTTATGACCTAACTATGGATCATGCCCCTAACAATAGAGAGAAAAAGGTTATGGAGTTCTAAAAAATCTCTCATTACGCTATGGAGCTATCGGGTCATCAAGGCTTCGTATAGGATGCAATGGTACTTGGAGAGCATAACTCGATGGCTTAGGGCCTCAGAAGAGAGAAAGTCTTGTATATTTCACATATGTTGTAAATTATTCAAGTCATTGGGATAATAACAATAATAAAGACTTCCTCTTTTCCTGTGAATGACTCGACAATTATGACTTTTTATGACTTGATCCTTAAGGTGATGTTTCTTCGTGCCATAAGACAAATTGACCTATCATTATCATTAGTAACAAACTACCTTACTTTTGTTAATGTACTATGTTGCCTCCTTAGCTTAACGAGACTTCAGCTATTTATATACTTTTAGGCTATGGGGTCATGTGAACCCATTTTATGACCCGACAATCGAAAAAGGATTGAGCCCGACAAGACATAGAAAGATAGTTAGTGTTTGATATGGGGTTATTAATATTATTTTACAAAACTATGTATTTAATGTTTTATATGTTGGGATATTATTATTTGATTTAAAAGTGTTTTAGAATATTAAATGCTTTTAACTGTATATTGTTAATGAATAACTTTCGTTTATAAGTTATAATGTTATATGTTTCTTTTAATTATAAATATTTACTGGAATGTATTTTACAATAATGTATTTAACGTTTTATATGTTGAGATATATATTATTTAATTTAAAAGTGTTTTAGAGTATTAAATACTTTGTTATGTACATGTTATCAAAATTATAATGTTATATGTTTCATTTAACCATAAACATTCAATAGAACCACTCTTATTTCAAAAGAAATTTAAAAATCATTTTATTATGGTCTATCCCACCTTAATATTAATAGAATTGTTATATATTCACTTAAATTTAATACAAATTAGAGTAATTTGAAGAAGATTTATGCCTTTAAAATCATAGCTTTAAAGTTAAAGTAAAATAGATGAAAAAAATGTAATTATTATGAACAATAATTCAATGAAATTAACTATCCTTCATTATGTGCAAATTAAAAGAGAAAACAACTAGTATATAATAATCTTTATACACTAAGAATCAACCATGGAAAAGCATTATATACATAGTATTAAATAAATTTAAATGTAATATATGTTCAGATCTAAAATATCTTACTGTTGTATTTAGCGATGGGATAAGTTCATTTAATTATTATTTTTTTAAATATTAAATAAAAAATATTAAAATATTAAATGAAAATAATATTAGAATATTAAAAAGAAATATATGAAGTTGACCGTCCTTCAGCATGTGCATATTAAAAGAGGAAGCAGTTAGTAGATGGTAATCTTTATACACTAAGTAGTCAAGCTTGGTAAGCATTATATACATAGCATTAAAGAATTTAAATCTAATATATTTTCAGATTTAAAATATCTTACTATAAATATATTTTTGTCTTGAGAGATGGGATGATTTAATTTAATTTATATATATTTATATATAATAAAAAAATATTAAAATATTAAATAAAATAATATTAAAATATTAAAATGTATACTTTTTATTGAGAGATGAGATTATTTAATTTAATTTATACATATAATAAATAAAATATTAAAATATTAAGATGAAATATATGTTGAGATAAGTTTGGAAAACCTTGGTTTTGAAGTTATTATAACAAGAGGCGGGTTGAACTGTTAATGTTCATTTGACTTAAAATGGTTTGCACATTAATAACTCACCTGTTATTTATTTCAACTTACATTTATGATCAATAGTCATTCCGGCAATAAGGTTTAATTTAATAGTAAATTAAATATTTTCAAAATGTTTTTCAATAATTAAAAAAAATAAAAATAAATATATATTTGTAATGTTTAATTTTTGTAAAACGAATTAATTTATTTATTACTATATATTATGAGGGGACAGGTATAAGGCCAAGCCACACCAAATTGGTATATGAGACTCCTTTATTTGTGGGATAATAGACTCTCTCCTCCTAGAAATTTGATTGGTAAAGTCTACTGAGGTATACATACCCTACCCCATTTGGATTTGAACTTGTAACCTCTTAAGAGGAAACACATATTCTTAACCATTAAATCCACTAAAACTATATTTACGCCAAAAGGCGTACACCTATTGACAATGGGAAGATTTAAAGGGCTTTAATGCTTAATAAGTTTTCTATGGACATGATTAAATATGGCTGGAATATTCTTAGTAGTCACACAAAATAAATGGCTGTGATTTCAATCATTAACTTCTTAGCTATTATAAAGACATCAGTTTATGTGTTTACTTTTTTACATTTACCTAATCATATTTAAAAATTACTTTGATAGCTAACTGATTGCCACGTAAGTGATTAACAGAAATTAAAATATTAACACCAGATAAATGAAGCCCAACAGTTTATTTGTTAGTCAATAATAAAATTTAATAAATTCCTTACAAGCCTATACCTTTCGACGTTTTCCAGCTATTGTATTAGCGCTGTGCTAGTGTATGCTATACTGAACTGACATAAATTCATTTTAATTTTAAAAATAAACCAATTATTAATTAAATTCACTCTTCTTAAATAACCATTCATTCATCAGATTCACTAATAATAAGTTCATAAAACTTCAAACGGTGAGATTGGCTGTGTCCATATCTTGATTTAAATCGTCATACAAACGGTGAGATTGGCTTTGTTTATATCTTGACTTAAATCGTCATACAAGATTTAAGCAAACCCTACCCAAATATCTGAAAAGAGCAATGTTTCCAAACTTTCAAATACCTGCACAATTCCATTTAATGGGCCTGATTCCCAGGCCTCCTGTACAGCCCTAGATGACCTGAAACAAAACTTCGATTTGTTGTGTATGATTTCTCGGGACTATCCCCTCACAGGTCGATTACTTGGGCGCGCAAGTCGTATGAATTCCTCTGAAGGGATGGAGAAGAGGGGAAATCAGCGACAGTATGGTTATGAATTCCAGTATAGGTTGTGAGAACGTATTCAGGATCATCCGAACAGCGCTCAACCTGTTTCTTCACTGGGCATCCCTTTTTTCGACATCTGAAATAATATCTGTCGATTTATTCAACAATAGCAGCGTTTATAAACATATTTTGTATGTAGTATGCACGATTAGAAGTTGCATACAGAAAATATAAGCAACCCCCGTGCTGCTCCAGGAAGTAATGGACAGAGCACTAAAGAGTAAATACCTGAGATGAATTTTATCTCTGATGCGTTTCTGACCATATTTCTTCCATTGGTATCCGTCGTCAATAATATTCTCATCGCTCTTTGTTCTCACACAGATAACTTCTTCCTGTCTAGCAGGATCTTCACCAGTTTTAGTCGATGCATCAGCGCCATCCATCAATCGTATATGCACACCACAGGAACCAGTAGACTAGGTTAAGTCCTCTTAACCTGCCTCTCTTTAGGCAAAACGGATACGGTTAAATAGCAAGATTACCCAGCAAATTGGAAATATTTTATTGATTTCCAGGCTTGTGAAAATGCGTTAGAAAAATACTGGATCCAGTAGGCTGTTACATGTACAGGTTTTTCTGGGAAATTACACCCTAGAATTTTAAACACGTGACGAAGAAGCCCAGCACAGAGTTCCGTCACCATTCTTGGCTTCATTCCGTTTGTCGTATATAATGATGTTGGATCATAACCCTAACTCAGACTCGGTCGTTTGGTAATATAAAAAAAAAAAAACCTAACTCGAAACAAAGCTTGCCATTTTTGACCAGATGGTATGTACACAGAATGTCGCGCCCATGAGCCTTGAACAACGTCAACGTTATCGTCACTTGGCATGAAAAAACTGATCTCCACTTGCGTTTATTTTATTGTAGCGTCTCCCTCCATCTGGTTCCTGCTTATTACGCCCTTTCTCTGACATCAATACCTTCCCGTATTTAAATAAAACACGCATCAATACAATGTCGTTTCGTCCACCGCATCCATTGCTGTCACAGAAACACAGAAACATATGGTACCAGAAATAAAGGATTTGTTTAATACACAATCCTTTGGTGTATTTGTAGAC
>JASDQU010501899.1:31373-48941 GCA_032191745.1 Picea mariana
ATATGAAATTTGACAACTTGGTAAAAATTAGTACCAAACAAGCAGTAAGAGATATGTCGAAGATCAAAAATCCCTCGAGCATTGTCTACAAGCAATGCCAACATGGAAAACAATCAAGGGTAAGCTTCAAGACAAAGGAATATGCAACATCCAAGCCATTGGAACTTGTGCATGTAGATCTCTCTGGACCAACAAGAACAAAATCTTGCAAGGAGAAAGTTATTTTATGTTGATCATTGATTATTATACAAGAATGACTTGGGTTACCTTTCTTAAAAATAAATTTGAGACATTTGGAAAATTTAAAGAATTCAAAGCTTTAGTTGAGAATGAGACTAATATGAAAATCATATGTTTAAGGTCATATATTGGAGGTGAATTTACATCAAGTTAATTTGAATAATTCTGTGAAGTTCATGGAATAAGAAGACAATATTCAGGTGCAAGAACTCCTCAACAAAATGGAACAGTTGAAAGGAAAAACAAACATGTACAAGAAATCACCAGGACAATGTTAAATGAAGGAAAATTGTCAGATAACTTCTGGAGAGAAGAATTTTACACTATTGTCTACATCATGAACAAAGGGAAAATCATAGTCAAATGTGAGAAGACACCCTATGAACTATGGAAAACGCGACTAGCATCTATCAAACACTTCAGAATATTTGGAAGAAATTGTTACATCAAACGAGATCATGAGGATCTAGGAAATTTTGAATCAAGAGAAGATGAAAGAATTTTTCTTGGTTATTCACCAAGAAGAAAATCCTATAGATGTTATAACAAAAGACTGCAGAATATTGTTGAAAGAATAAATGTCAAAATTGATGAAGGAATACCACACAAGAACCAACTAGAAGTGAAAGAAATAGATTACATCAAATAAGAAGAAGAACTTATGAAGTAGAAGAAGAAGAAAATGAAGAAGAAGAAGAAGAAATAGAACTCCAATACACACAAACACCATCTAGGTTTGTGCAGAAATATCATCTAGAAAACTTAATTCTTGGTGATAAAAATGTCAAGACACAGACTAAAAGAAAATTGGAAAGTACTATTGAACATGTAAATATCTCCTTACTATCCAAAATAAAGCCTAAATGTTTTGCAAAAGCTAGTGTTGATCAACATTATGTTAGTGCTATGGAAGAAGAACTAAATCGGATTTTAAAAAATCAGACATGGGATCTTTTCCCAAGACCTAAAAATAAAAATGTGATTGGTACAAAGTGGGTATTCATAAATAAGTTAAAAAAATATGGAATACTAAGAAATAAAGAAAGATTGGTTTGTAAATGGTATGCTCAATTGGAAGGTATTGAATTTGAAGAAACTTTTCCTCCTATTGCAATATTAGAATCCATTAGAATGTTCTTGGCATTTGCAAGTTTTAAGAACTTAAAATTATATCATATGGATGTGCATTCTTGAATGGAGATTTAGAGGAAGAAATGTCCATTGAACAACCTAAAGGATTATCATTATCATAAAATGAAGATGATTCTTGCAGATTAAATAAAGAACTTTATGAATTAAAGCAAGCTCCTAGAGCATGGTATTCAAGACTTGATAAGTACGTATAGCAACAAGGTTTAAAACAGGAACAACAGATAGCTATATCTACATAAAAATAGTCATGAATATATGTTAATTATTGTGGTATATGTGGATGATATCCTTTTTGGAAGTAATGTTGATAAAATGAGCCAAAAGTTTGCAAAAGAAATGAAAAAATATTTTGAGATGTCCATGCTTGGAGAACTGTCATTCTTCCTAGGGTTGCAAATTTCTCAAACCAACAAAGGTATATTTCCTTCTCGAACCAAATACATCAAGGAGATGTTGAAGAAGTTTGACATGGAAGACTGCAAACATGTCATCACACCCATGGTCACTAGTTGTAAATTAAGTAAAGAGGATGAATCAAAGGAAGCTAATCAAACTATGTACAGATCAATGATAGGCATCCTACTCTATGTGATAGCTTCAAGGCCAGATATTATGCAGGTATTAGGATTATTTGGAAGGTTTAAAGCAATTCCAAAAGAAACACATGTGCAAGAAGTAAAAAGAATATTTAGATATCTAAAAGGCACATTGGATTTTGGTTTATGGTATTCCAGAGATAAAGACTTTATTCTGAAAGCTTACACAGATGCATATTGGGCATGCAGTGTGGATGATAGAAAGAGAACTAGTGGTGGAACATTCTTTCTGGGTAATATCCTAGTGCCCTCGTTCAACAAGAAGAAAACATCAATTTCTCTATCTATAGAAAAATCATAATACATTACAGCGACATCCTGTTGTACCCAAGTCCTCTGGATGAAACAAACATTGAAGGATATTCAAGTAGAATACAATAAACCAATACCAATATTGTGTGACAATACTAGTGCAATAAGCATCTCCAAGAATATTGTTATGCATTCAAAAACAAAACATATCCCAATAAAATACCATTTCTTAGGAGAGCAAGTCACAGAACAAAATGTCAAGCTAGAATATATCAACACAAAGGGACAACTTGTTGATATCTTTACAAAACCACTTCCTAGAGACGTATTTGAGTATCTTAGACAAAAGATGGGGGTGGCACCTATGCCATCCAATCGCTAAAGAACTTCAAGTAAATCACTGGTTAAATCCTAATCGTTGATCATCAAAGATCAACAGTCAAGATCAAAGGATTGGGACCTTGACATATTAGATATTGCATGAGAGCACAGTGTTAAGGTTTTGAGGGCCCAGTGGACCGATATCACGGTGTCTTGATAGCTCGATGCCCCGGTGGATCGATATCTCAATGGCCTGGTAGCTAGGTGCCCTGGTGGTCCGATATCATCATATAAAATATTACGAGATTAGAACATCTTGCAGTATTGAAATATCGATGGGTCAATAGCCAATGCCACATCATTCACCATGTCAACAGCCACGTTAGAGCCACACGGAGAGCCCATCACCTAGCATGACAATAGTGTAGTATATTTCATATCATAAATCAGAAGAGTAGAACATCATTGCACTATTGAAGTACCGATGGTCTAGTGGTTGATACCATAGTGGGCCAACTTGGATGCCACGCCAACACCACCAAAGCAGCCACATCAGTACCATGTGTCATGCCATGTGCTAGTGTTGAGTCAGCATGATATCTCGATATGACCAAAGGAAGTGATGATGTACCAGTGCCACATCATCCAGTACACGTGGAAAGGTTCCACGTGGAGACCACATCATCTTCAATGTCATTATACTAAAAAGTTAGATAACGAAGGATTAGAGAAGAATTGTAGCGCTGAAGTCTCGGGGGGTCAATGGGTTAATACCCTGATGGTATGATAGGTCAGTGAACCTAGTGATCTCAATGTCCACAGAATTAAATCAATCAATGATTGAGATTAAATCTTGGTTTGATCAGATAGTTGATGTGTACAGTGTTAGAGGTTCTAAGGGCTTAGTAGCCCAGTGATTTGGTAGGACCGATGGTTCGATGGTTCAATACCCCAACGATGGAACCCAACATATTGGTATACCAAATTAGAGGAGGATCATTGCAACGTTAAAGACCTGATGGGATGATAGCCTAGTATCCCATTGGTATGAAAAATCAATGATGTAGTGAATAGATCGGTGGTTGCAACATAATCAAGAATTGATCAGACGGCTGGTGTGTAATTAAGGCGAAGGTGCATGGTTGAAGTCCCGGGGGCCCAATGGGTTGATACCTCGATGGTATGGTGAGCCCGGTGGGCTAGTAAGCCCAACAATATCGATGTCCAAGGAACTAGATTAACGGTTGATATTTGACCCTTGTAGGATCTTATGGATAATGAAGGTAAAGAGTTGTGACGACCAAATAACAGATCAATGTATGAGATTGAATCAAGGACCAAATCGGATGATGACTATGCATCAAGGACATATTGTGTACTTTGGTGGGAAGTGAGAAGATCGATGGTTGATATTGAATCAAGGATTAGATCATATGGTTGTTGAGTTTTAAGTTTCATGCTCTATCTTGTGAGAAGATAGTGTGCAAATGAAGAGAAATGTGGGACTGGTTTCGAAGGATTATTTAAATACAAATTTTCTATGTCAACAAATCAATGGATTCGACCTCATAAACATTGTTTTTTATGTTGACAAATCATTGAGTGTATGGGCTATGTAAATAATGATGCCAGAAACCATTTTGATAGGTGGTGAGAAAGTGTGAAAGATGTAAGAGTGAAGATATGTGGTAAACTGCAGCTCTGAGGTTAGCGGATACCATAGAATAAAAGGGAGCATAATGTAATTTTCTAAGGGAGGAAGGGAGGAGAAAGGTAAAGAAAGGAACTTCTAATGTCCAACTCATTGAAAATGGGTAGATAAATGACATAGCATTTGTCATGCAAATGCAAGCCTGAAGTGAAGTAGTATTTATGTACAGTTGACAATTGAGTAGAATTTATTTCATCATGTTGGTTCCTGCAAATATTGCAGTTGTAGGTTGGTGCCTACAGGCATTGCTAAGTTGGTGCTAGTTGAGGGGATTGAAGTCTCTAGCAGGTTGGTGTCTTGAAATATTGTATTTACATGTTGGTGCCTACAAGCATTACTGAGTCGGTGCTCAGCTAAGGAGATTGGTGTATCATGCAGGTTGCTTCTTGTAAGTATTGTAAAAGTAGGTCGGTGCCTACATTATATTATAAATATAAGTTTGGTGGTTTTCTCCCATTTGGGTTTCCACATTAAATCTATGTGTACTATGGATTGTATGGTTGTTTGTGTGTGTGTGTGTGTGTGTGTGTGTGTGTGTGTGTGTGTGTGTAAACTACTTATAGTTGGTGAAGTAATAAGTTGACAAATATTGTAACAAAATAAAAGCAGTCTTATACTGATTCACCTCCCTCTCAATATAAGTGTGCCAACAATTACCATGTTTTTCAACCATAGTCTTTGTTAGAACACTTCAGAAAATTTCAAATTAAAATTAAAATTTTGAAGTATTTTTGTTTTGATCTTTTAAGAATAAAATATGAAAAACTTAGGAATATTGTTCTTTTTAGAATAATAGATATGTTCATTATATTTTGACAGGGCGCATCCATTACCATCCATGAAAGATTTTTAGTCAATTGGATCAAGGGCTCTTGAGATTTCGGAGTTCTAAACTTGTGTGAGGTTTAAACAAAAGAAAACTACAACATCACTTCGAGACTTTGTGATTCGGGAGTTTCAAACTCAAGGTGTTTAAAGATATAAAAACCCCAAAGTTGCGCAGCTCCGGAGTCCCGAAGACATGTTCCCATGAAAGTATTTTAAAATAAATCTACTGATGAGTCATAGGCCACATGTAAATATTTTGTGTTGACACGTGGCACTCATTTTGGGCACTTTAGTCACATCGTTCACACGATTCTAGGTGACCTGTGTCACTCACTTTTTATGACACATCATCAAAAGTGACGTCATCACTACCACATCACTTTGGGAGATTGTCCTTAAGGAGATAAATCAAGAACAAATTCAAAATAGCGCTGAAGTGTCGAACCGTCGGAGCACCGAAGTGTCGAAGCACCTGTGATCATGATAAATAAAACACTAAATATTAGTGAACTAAATAGGTTTAATTAGTTGTGATTAATGATAAGTAATCACTCTATGAATTCGACCTTCGGGAGATATCCATTGTTTTGCATTCAAAAATATTGAATGTCTAACTGTCGAAGTACTTACCACACATACAAGCTCAAAAACTCTTGGAGCTTCGGAGTTCTAGAGTACCAAAGTACTTAAAATTAAAAAGCGACTTTAAACCATGATTAATTAAAACGAAAAAATAATTAAGGGTTGATTAATTTCTTTGTGAATTCAGCTTTTGGGAGATATCCATTGTTTTTCATTCAAAAATCCTGAATGTTGAACCACCGAAGTACTTTATCTTAACTATGATCATTAATAATATGTCCAACTCGCTAGGGTAAAATATTGGGAAAAGTGTTGCGACCGCCAGGTAATAAATTTGACAGATTTTAGAATGATTACTCTATCAATAGATTAATGCGAGGATATATAGACATTAATATTTATGTAAATAAAGACATTTCAAAATTCAAAGAATTTTACAATTAGCATCTGAAATCTTTGCATTCAACATTTTGAGCTCACAAGTTTTGCTTCTCACGGGAGGGTTAACATCAACTTTTGAGAATCATGGTGCCACATAAAGCAGGAAATAAGAAAGATTCATCGACTAAGGAATCAAACCCAAATGCAAATATACTTTCAGATACTACTTCTCTATTGACAGATGTTATCAAATCTTGGAAGCAGGTTTATGACATTTTAGAACAACAATTTCTCTATGTTCTGATGATTCAGCGGAAGAAGAAGATGAGACATTTTCAGCTAAGCTAAGGCATGTGACTAAGTCCTAACTACACAAAAAAAAATCTCAGTCGAAACTAATTCCATATACCGATATGATAAGTTGGGCCTTAGAACACGTGGATATCCCAACAAGAAACATCTACAGTAACCAAAAGACCATCGTCAGCTCTTTTCGACTCGAGGACATTCAAGTAATGTAAAAATTAACTCCTAACCCCAAATATACTTACAGTGTATCATTTATAATGAAGTTTGAGGATGAGGAATGCACTAAATATGACAGAACTATCCATGATATAGTAAAATCATGGTGGGGTAATCAAAATAAGTTCAAAAATTATACTCAAGGTATATATTCTATAGCCTCTTGTGATGCTCATATATTGTACATTGCCATGATGCTCTATAGAATGTTTGTGTAATATCCCTCGACCGAACCCAATTGTAAATGTAATGTAAGTGTACTTAAGCTGGTGAGTTGTTTTGACATCATTTTATAATGCACCTTTCATGGCATAGTGCACGCATGAACTACGCAGTAAATTGATGTAGTGTGCACATTTTTGGATACCACGCACAGTAACTAAAGTGTGCGCAGTATGGAGGTCAGCGATCCTTGTGTATATTCTATGTGTTATAGACTGGTGAGCCAGTTAGTATAAGCATAGATGCTTATGTTTTGAAATTAGGCCAGAGCACCTAGATGTTAAAGGCCAATGCACCTATTTTGTATATGTCTCATGATTAATATAAAATACATCGTTGTGCGTAGACTGACCATGATAAAAGAGATGAGGGACTGAAATTCACCAGTTAGGGAAAGGCAGGGCCAAAAGTTAAGGAAAAGGGATAATCTAGAGAGCTTAAGCCAAAAAGGAATATTATATTAATATTTCCTAAAGAAAAAAGTATGGATAATTATTTTATCCTAAGTTCTAAAGTTGGGGACAAGTGTACAAAAGTAGCTTCCAACATGACAAGTCTCAAGTTGGGGACATGCATTCATATCATGGGGACTTAGCTCATTTGGGCACTTTTTCACAAGGATTCTTACCAGCAGCTTCACCATCATTCTCACTATCATACTTCATGATGATTCCTTCGATCACTCAGCTATCCCGTCAATGATTCCATGACCATTTCACTCACACAATACGTTATGCTTTAGACATTCATTCATTGTATCTAAGCATGTTTCCATAACCTTTTTCGGTTGGTGTACCTGGTTACCTTGGAGCAGGATTGAAGAAGCGGGTTGTCAGGCCCGTGGGAAATTGAAGAGGAGGGTTGTTAGGCCCATGAGAAATTCTACGAGTGAGATAATTATTGAGGATTGATTCCTAAAGGTGCTAAACTATAGCTATAGTTCTCTGAGACTTCCTGTTCGGCCTGTTGTTGAAGCCCTGGAAGGGAAGTGGGGCAGCCGAGGGTCTGTTGAGAAAAGAAGGGGCACACTTCCTTGGGTGGGTCAGGAATGTGGGGAATGAGAGGTTGTAGGTTGTTAGTTGAGTGAGCACCTAAGATGAAGTATTTCCTATTGTCTATGAACCTTAGCCTGGTTAAGAACCCCTTTACCCACGTGGAGTTCAGTCCCAACTCGGGGGTGACTCACTGTTGAGAGTGATGAACAATGTAGTCTAAGGCTAGGAGATTCGTGGACGATCTGTATGCTATTGGTGAAAATATTTCCAAGATAAGTACCAATCGTATGATAAAATTATATGTTGCATTATTATTTATGTGCTTATGTTACAGTTTATCATATATGTGATTATAACTCTTTGTATGTTTATGGATATTTCCCTGTATATGCTGCATATCTGTGTTTACTATTATTTCAGTATGAAATCGTATATTTACAGAATGTAATTGTTTGTTTACGTTTATATTTAAAGCTTCTGCAAGAGTGTTGCATGTATATGTTTAAGTTGCATGCAGTTTAAAGAGAAAATTTATGTGGCGTAGCTCAGTTGAATACTGGGTATGTTACAGTATGTTCCATTGTGAAAGAACGAAATTGTTCCCTTGGGTAGCATGGCTCGGTCATGGGTGGCTAGGGACATTACAAATTGGTATTAGAGCATGAAATATTGTTCTGGAGTGGCATTCTCTGGCTTGTGGGTTGTCGGGGGACGTTACAAAGGGAAGTGGGGCAGCCAAGGGACTGTTGAGCAAAGAAGGGGCACACTTCCTTGGGTGGGATAGGCATGTGGGGAATGAGAGGTTGTAGGCTATTAGTTGAGTGAGCACCTGAGACAGAGTCTTTCCTATTGTCTNACCCGGGTGGAGTTCAGTCCTAGCTCGGGGGTGACTCACTGTTGAGAGTGATGAACAGTGTAGTCTAAGGCTGGGAGGTTCGTTGACGATCTGTACGCAGTTGGTGATAATATTTCCAAGATAAGTACCAGTCGTATGATAAAATTATATGTTGCATTGTTATTTACGTGCTTATGTTACAGTTTATCATATATGTGATTATAACTGTCTGTATGTTTATGGGTATTTCCCTATATATGTTGCATATCTGTGTTTACTGTTATTTCAGTATGAAATCGTATATTTATAGAATGTAATTGTTTATTTATGTTTATATGTAAATCTTTTGCAAGAGTGTTGTATGTATATGTTTAAGTTGCATGCAGTTTAAAGAGAAAATTTATGTGGTGTGGCTCAGTTGAATAATAGGTATTTTACAGTATGTTCCGTTGTGAGAGAACGAAAGTGTTCCCTCGGGTAGCATGGCCCAATCATGGGTGGCTGGGGACATTACAAATTGGTATCAGAGCATGAAAGATTGTTCTGGAGTGGCATTCCCTGACCTATAGGTGGTCGGGGGATGTTACAAATTGGTATCAGAGCATGAAAGATTGTTCTAGAGTGCCATTCCCCGACCTGTGGGTGGTCGGGGGACGTTACAAATTGGTACCAAAGCTTCAGTTATAGCACTGAGCCTAGATGGGGCAAAGAGGTTCGATTGAAGCAAATATTCACAGAAGCTTAATTTCAAAGTGACCAGATTTCAAGTCACAGAGCGTCCATGGAAAATATTGGCATGCAGGCGTGCGTGGTAAATTTTGGCACCACGTGGAAAACGTTAACATGCAAGTGTGCACGGTGGATTGTAGCACCGCATGGAACAATATTGTGTGTAGAGGCATGTGCTGAGTTTAGCATTGTGCGATGAGCACACACATAGTAATGTGCATGTAGGGTGTGCAAGTATTGCATAACACATAGGAGTTTTGTTGGTGCATGCATAGTATGAGTATAAGTTGTCTCGCGACAATATATTCAATGGTGCTAGCAGATTATTGTGCGCAATGGAACATGTTGAAATTGGCATGGTGTATTGTATAGGGAAAAATGCATGTGGAATATCAGTGCGCGATACCAAAACTGTGCGCAGTGGATATTGGTGCCCAACACAAGAGTAGTGTGCGCAAGTTGTTGGTGTGACGGAAAAGAAATGCATAGTGGATATAGGTGCGTGGAAATGCGTTTTACCTTGTGGTGTTACTGTGCATGATAAAATGGGCGTAAAGAATGAATTTTTGTGTGCGCAAAGTCATTTGGAAGACAATGAGTCTGAGTCTAATAGAAAATTTGCATGATATTAAAGGAAAAAGAAACACACAACTGCATCAGAGCATTAATTAAAAAGAATTTTGAGTTTTATATTCCTCCAATTCATACAAATGGAAGTGAAATATAAGCTTACAAGAAAAGCATACTATAAAAGAAAATAAGACTCTTAACACAACCAGTTAAAATTTTGTAATAAACAGTCCAAAATCCGCTTCTACATTTATATAATCGTATTAATCCCAAAATTACAAAAAGGGAATGATAGCAGTTATCCTATTGTAAAGGGACTGTTTAAGAATAGGACTATCATCTAACCAAAAATTTGTTGAAATGTACTTTTATTTGAGGACTCATTTCAGCTTAGCGATCTCCTCCTTTAAAGAATCTAACCAGACTTAATGATTCTCTCCAACACTTTCGGTCGTTTCAGCTGTGGGTTCCTCCTTCTTCTGTCACTTGCTCCTTTTCTTATTAACAGTTGGTATGTTGATGATTAAATCCTTCATAGTGGGATTTAGCCTAACTTCCAACTATGAGTCTATCACCGGCTCTGTGTGGAATTTAGTCGCTATAATGTGTGCAAGTACCCTTTCCTCCTTATTCACGGGAAAGTCTAGCATGTTTCCCGAATAACCAGTTTCACTGGATTTAGCCTTGTCCATGTATCTCAGTTTGTGGATACCGAAATGCTTTTACAGAGAGAAAAAAGTCGAGCAATTGGGAGATTACTCCGTTTATGGATAAGATGATGCCTTCATACTTGAAGATTGGTAGTTATAGAATCCCAATTATGAAGCACAAACATATTACATAAAAGTACGTTGGGTTTCCATGCTCGGCTAATCCATTTCAAATGATTAGCTTTTGATTTCGTTACATGGTGGCGTTCAGTTGATGTCACATGGTTTCAAAGTATTAAACGAGTGAAACGGGGTGATCCAACTAGCCGTCACCCATTCCACGAGTGGTGGATTTGACTTATTGAAACACGTGATACCACATATTGGCGAAAGTGGTTTCAGAAAACCACCTTTAGCCAAGATGTATCTTTCAAGGTGTCGCATGTCTATGTTTTCAAGACTTGGGTCTTACCTAGAATTTTCATGGTGAAAACACCAGGAAATCAGGAGATATAATTCTGATGTATATATTAAACCAAAATGGTTCATATTTTTCATGAATTGTTGAATTGTTAGCCTGATAAGTTTTGATGGTTGCACGTTTTGCAGAATTTACAACAACTAGATTAAAGCAGATAAGTGCAGAGTCCATAGGAATGGAAGAAGTACAGAGGAATTACAGTCGGCAAGATGAGAGAAGAGGGGTGGATGTCCATTTGGGCATTGAAGGAACAAACTCCAATGGACATGGAGAATAAAGGAATGAAAACATGATTATGGTAGAGACCATTAAGAATTTGCAAAAGGATGTCCAAATCCATAAAGCTGATAATGAAAGTCTTATGAGATCTAAGGAGTAGCAGGATGACTTCAACATGAAGTTATTGGAGCGATTGAACTGAATAGAAAGGAAATTGATTAAGGAGAGTGGCTTAAGAAAATCTGGAAGTCACAAGCCTTCGAATGAGGAAAGAAAAGAAAGAAGTATTAGCAGACATCACCATCACTCCCCAAGGCATTCCAATAAGAGAGGATGCAACAACTCAAGTCCATCCCCTATCAAAAGGTATAAGAGGTCTGGAGTAAATTAACTATGAGGAGAAATGAAACAAATCAAACCTCCTACATTTGATGGTGAGCACAAGAAGGATGAAGATGTAGAAACATGGTTACTGGGCATGAGAAAGTATTTTCAATTGCATAATTATTCTTCTCATGCAGAAGGTAGATTTGCTATCTATCAACTCAAGGGAAAAGCCTCCATGTGGTGGGATCAACTTGTGCAGGTGCAGCACATTAAAGAGAAAAGTGTTACTTGGAGGGAATTCAAGAAGTATTTTGAGAAGAAATACTTGACTAAAAGATACTATGACAAGAAAATGAAACAGTTGTTTGAACTCAAGCTTGGAAGTATGACCATAAATGAATATGAGAGAAGGTTTCTAGAACTGTTGAAGTATGTCTCTTTCATCAAGGATGAGACAGTCAAAATTCAAAGGTATTTGAATGGATTTTCATCATTCATTAGTGACAAAATACAGTATGATGATCCCAAGACATTGGAAGAGGCCATAATGCGAGTTAAATGTCTATATGATCAGCAGAAAGCAAGGCCATCTTTCTAAAACTCTTGAGAAGACAATAAGAAATTCAAGATGGATCATAGGAAGAAGGGAGATAAGCCACCATTCTTCAGAAATAATCCACAGGGACAACAAACGCCTAAAGAAACCAGAACGATTGACACAGAGAGTCAAAATCCAAAGCAGCCACCTATTCAATGTTGGGGTTGTAAAGGAGATCATAGGTTCAGATATTGTCCTCACAGAGGTGAAAAAAGTAGGGTTGTTCACAATGTACAACAAGCTGAAACAGTGGAGGACATGGGCAGATATGTGCCAAGGATCTATGCAGCCCTGGACAACAAGCAAGCAGAGTATCAGCCCCACATGATTGAAGTGGAATGGATGATCAACAACCAAACCATTGATATTTTACTTGATTCAGGAGCTAGTCATAGTTATATAGACCCTAAGATGGTGGAAAGTTTGCAATTGCCAAGAAGAAAGCATGGAAAATCCTAGTTGGTGCAGTTGGCTACAGAAGCCATAAGAAAAGTTAATGAAATGGTTAAGTCATGCCTCATAGACATGAATGGACTGAACACCAAGGCAGATTTGAACGTCTTTCCCTTAGGTTCCTATGACTGGCTAATTAGGATGGATTGGTTGGACCAACATCTTACTCTCTTAGACTGTCATAACAAAGAATTTACTTGCCTGGATGAGGAAGGGAAACTAAGGAAAGTGCAGGGAATTCCCAAGGCAGTAACCATTAGAGAAATTTCAGCATTGCAGCTGAAGAAATGTTACAGAAAAGGATGTCAAATATTTGCATCTCATATAGAAGAGACACCTAGAGATAAGGTGCCAAATTTGGAAGATTATGTAGTCCTGGAATATTTTGAAGATGTGTTCAAGGAGCTACCAGGACTACCCCCAAGGAGAGACATTGATTTCTCTATAAATCTAATGCCTGGAGCAGCACCAGTGTCAAAGACTCCTTACAAAATGAGTACACTAGAGTTGAAGGAGTTGCAAATGTAGCTTGAAGAACTTCTAAAGAAGGGGTATATATGCCCAAGTGTGTCACCTTGGGGTGCCCCAGTCTTGTTTTTGAGAAATAAAGATGGAACATTAAGATTGTGCATTGACTTCAGACAATTGAATAAAGTGACTGTTAAGAACAAGTATCCTCTGCCAAGGATTGATGATCTATTTGATCAATTGAAGGATGCAAAGATATTTTCAAAGACAGATATCAGATTAGGATACCATCAGGTAAGGATTATAGAAGAAGATATCAGCAAGACCACCTTCAGGACAAGGTATGGTCATTATGAGTTCGCAGTGGTGCCATTTGGGTTGTCAAATGCACCAGTTGTTTTCATGTGCTTAATGAATGGTGTTTTCCGAGAATATTTGGACAAGTTTGTTATTGTCTTTTTGGATGGCATTCTTATATATTCTAAGTCAGAGGAAGAGCATGAACATCATTTGAGTATGGTGTTGCAAGTATTAAGGGAGAATCATTTGTATTCCAAATTGAGCAAGTGCTCATTTTATTAGAAACAAATTCATTATTTGGGGCATATCATTTTAAAGGATGGGATAACAGTGGATCCTGAGAAGATAGAAGCCATTAGAGAATGGTCAGTGCCGAAGAATGTGACAGAGGTGAGATCATTCATGGGTCTTGCAGGCTACTACAGAATATTTATTGAAGGATTCTCAAAGATTGCACACCCAATCACTTCCTTGCAAAGAAAGGGAGTGAAGTTTTAGTGGACACTGGATTGCGAGAAGAGTTTCCAACACTTGAAACAATTATTGACTAGTGCTACAATATTAAGGATTGTAGACCCAGATGAAGACTTCATTGTATGCACAGATGCATGTAATGAAGGACTTGGTGTAGTCCTCAGTCAAAATGGGTTTGTTATATGTTATGAATCAAGGAAGCTGAAGGAACATGAATGAAACTATGCCACACATGATTTGGAGTTGGCAGCCATAGTGCATGCCTTGAGGAAATGGAGACACTACCTCATGAGAAAGTGGTTTGAACTAAGAATAGACCAAAATGGTATGAAATATTTATTTGATCAGCCAAATCTAAATGCTAGGAAAATTAGATGGTTATAATTTCTAAGCGAACATGACTTTGATATAAAGTATATCAAGGGGAAAGAGAATAAAGTGGTTGATGCACTCAGCAAGAGGGTGCATGAACTACATGCTACATCGATTAGCATGTATCAAACTGGTATTAAAAGAAAAATTCTGGAGGCTGCAAATGTAGATCTGCAATACAGAGAATTGGTAGCTAAGATACAGCAAGGTAAGATGCCACAAAAGGTGGATAGTTATAATTTGGGAATAGATGGAATATTGCTATAAAAGAACAGAATTTTTATTCCAAATGTCCAGGATTTGAAACGTATGATTTTGCATGAGATGCACAATGTCCCTTCTGCAGGGCACCCCAGATATTAGAAAACCGTGGCAGCAATCAAGAGCCATTACTTTTGGCCAGGTATGAAGAGAGAGATCGTTGAATACATCGCTAGATGTATGGAATGCCAGAAAGTTAAAGCTAAGAATAGACACCCAGCAGGGTTGCTACAACCTTTGCCCATTCCTGAATGGAAGTGGGAAGTGGTGAAAATGGATTTTATTATGGGGTTTCCCAGAATAGGAAAGTTGCATGATTCAATCATGGTGGTGGTGGGAAAGCTTACGAAAGATGCCCATTTTATTCCACTGAAAACTACTCACAAGGCAGCATATGTTGTTGATATTTTCATGAAGGAAGTGGCACGATTGCACGGAATTCCTAAAACAATTGTGTTCGACAGAGACCCGAAATTCACCTCGAATTTCTGGAAAGGATTGTTCAAAAGATTCGGAATGAATATGAACTTTAGTACAGCTTATCATCCTGAGTCTGATGGACAGGTAGAGAGGGTGAACAGAGTGATAGAAGACATATTGAGAATGTATGTGATGGAAAAACTATAGAAATGGGAAGACTACCTACACTTGGTAGAATTTGCTTACAACAATGGGTATCAGGCATCATTGAAGATGAGCCCATTTGAAGCACTTTACCGCAAAAAGTGAAATACTCCAGTGAGCTGGGATAATCCAGCTAATAGGACAATAGTTGGGCCAAAGTTGCTCAAGGAGATGGAGGACCAAATGATAAAAATTAAGTAGAATTTAAAAGTTGCCCAAGACAGGCAGAAAAGTTATGCCGATAAGAACAGAACCCACATAGAGTTCAAAGTGGGTGATCATGTTTTCTTGAAGGTGAATGCTAACAGGAGTTCCCTGAAGCTCGAAAGCTGCGCCAAGTTGGAAGTCAGATTTTGTGGGCCATTTGAAATCCTAGAGAGGATTGGTCCAGTTTCTTATATGATTGCATTTCCTGCATCTATGTATGTTCATAATGTCTTCCATGTATCATTTCTAAGGAAATATATATCTAATGTTAATCATGTTATTGATTGGAATGTGATTCAGGTGGAGCAAGAAGGTGTTTTTCAAGTGCATCCGGTGCACATTTTGGACCGAAAAGTCAAGAAGCTCCGGAACCGAGCCATAGGGCTTGTAAAGGTCCAATGGACCTGGTATGGTGCTGATGACACTTCTTGGGAGCATGAGGATGCAATGCGGATAGAATACCAACATTTTTTTGAGTATTTTTGAAAATTTTGTTGTATATGGGTATTTGATGCACTGAGGACAATGCATAAATAAGGGGAGGGGATTGTAATATCCCTCGGCTGAACCCAATTGTAAATGTAATGTAAGTGTACTTAAGTCGGTGAGATATTTTCACATCATTTTGTAATGCACCTTTCATGGCATAGTGCGCACATGAACTACGCAGTAAAATGATGTAGTGTGCACATTTCCAGATACCGCGCACAGTAACTAAAGTGCGTGCAGTATGGAGGTCAGTGAGCCTTATGTATATGTTATGTGTTATAGGATGGTGAGCCGGTTAGTAGAAACTGAGATGCTTATGTTTTGGAATTAGGCCAGAGCGCCTAGATGTTAAAGGCCAGTGCACCTATTTTGTATATGTCTCATGATTAATATAAAATACATCATTGTGTGTAGACCGACCACGATAAAAGATATGGGGGACTAAAATTCACCAATTAGGGAAAGGGAGGGCCAAAATTTAAGGAAAAGGGCTAAGACAGAGAGATTAAGCCAAAAAGGAATATTATATTAATATTTCCTAAAGAAAAAAGTATGGATAATTATTTTATCCTAAGTTCTAAAGTTGGGGAAAAGTGGACCAAAGTAGCTTCCAACATGACAAGTGTCAAGTTGGGTATTTGCATTCATATCATGGGGACTTAGCTCATTTGGGCACTTTTTCACAAGGATTCTTACCAGTAGCTTCACCATCATTCTCACTATCATACTTCATGATGAGTTTCACGATGATTCCTTCGATCACTCAGTTATCCAGTCAATGATTCCATGACCATTTCACTCACAAAGTCTGTTATCCTTCAGACATTCATTTCATTGTATCTGAGCCTATTTCCATAACCTTTTTTGGTTGGTGTACCTGGTTACCTTGGAGCGGGATTGAAGAAACAGGTTGTCAGGCCCGTGGGAAATTGAAGAGGCGGGTTGTCAGGACCATGAGCAATTCTCTGAGCAAGAGAATTGTTGAGGATTGATTCCCAAAGGTTCTAAATTGTAGCTACAGTGCTCTGAGACTTCCTGTCTGGCCTTTTGTTGAAGCCCTAGAAGGGAAGTGGGGCAACCGAGGGACTGTTGAGCAGAGAAGGGGCACACTTCCTTGGTTGGGACAGGCATGTGGGGAATGAGAGGTTGTAGGATGTTAGTTGAGTGAGCAACTGATATGGAGTTTTTCCTGTTGTCTATGAACCTTAGCCTGGTTAGGAAACCCTTTACCTGGGTGGATTTCAGTCCCATCGCAGGGGTGACTCATTGTTGAGAGTGATGAACAGTGTAGTCTAAGGCTATGAGGTTCGTGGATGGTTTGTACGTAATTGGTGACAATATTTCCAAGATAAGTACCAATTGTATGATAAAATTATGTGTTGTATTGTTATTTACATGCTTATGTTACGACTTATCATATATGTGATTATAACTTTCTGTATGTTTATGGGTATTTCCCTATATATGTTGCATATCTGTGTTTATTGTTATTTCAGTATGAAATCATATATTTACAGAATGTAATTGTTTGTTTACGTTTATATGTAAAGCTTCTGCAAGAGTGTTGTATTTATATGTTTAAGTTGCATGCAGTTTAAAGAGAAAATTCATGTGGCGTAGCTCAGTTGAATATTGGGTATGTTACAATATGTTTCATTGTGAGAGAACAAAAGTGTTCCCTCGAGTAGCGTGGCCCAGTCATGGGT
>JASDQU010501899.1:51629-61714 GCA_032191745.1 Picea mariana
AAGGATGAAATTTGTTTTAGGACCCCTTTTCCTCTTATGAATTGGAGTTGGACTCCGACTATCACCAAGCCCATACATTTTTATCATTCTAAGTTATGGGAGGAAAATTTAAAGGAATATTTTTATGAAATTTGTCATAACATGGTGATCCCAATTCATGAAGTTATTTATGGATGGCCTCCCCACAAAAATTCAGAACAAATCATTGGAAATTTAGGTGTTATTACAAGTTGGTATATCGAGGAAAGCTTCTCTTAAATCATAGTGTTCGGCTGCTAAATGTCTCTTCATTCTCTCCCCATATTCTTACCAGACAGATTGGGTTGCAGAGAGGTAGCATATCAAACAATTTTAGGAGGAGTAACCAAGGAGCTGAAGGCATCACAAAAAGGAGTTTGGCCAACCTTTCCCATACAGGTTGGCATATTTTCATTATTTGATTTTGGACATGTTAAGGTGGAGGATTTGTCCTTAGAAGATATTAAATTGGTTGATATTGAGTACAAAAGGCATGATCCTCATAGGGTGGGTGAAAATCATTTAGCTCAATTCAATATGAAAAGATACATCCATGAAGATTCCCCCTATGATGAAGTTTTCAGAGGAGTAAGATTTTATGATGAACTTGTAATCAAATTTCAAAATTTACCTCGAGATAAACAATCAGGATTCCTCAACTTTCAGAAACACAAAAGGAACAGTCTACCCAAATTCTTGTAGGGAGAACAAAGACTTAACCCAACTTTGTAGGTGATAGAAGCAATAGAGCCCAAGAAACCTAGATTGCCCGAAGAAAAATCTAGGGAAGTGGAAAAGAATGAAAATACATTGTCTAAAGATGCAATAATTACATGAATACCCATACCAAGTAAAAATGTGGAAGAATTATTAGCATAATTTGAATATTTTATGAATTAATGGCATAGTTTTCCTCTGTCATTTCCAAACACTGAAACTCCAGTGAAAAATGTGACAAATCAAGAAGGATCCACTGCACTTATTTCTCCCATACCATCATTAACTCCTCTTGCAACAAGTTATGAGTTACCTAGTTTAGAGGTTATCAATATATATGACCTAACACCTATTGAACCTGAATATATGCCTTCATCAAATGTATTTTTCAACAAGAAAATGAAGGCTATCATAAGAAGGGAATCTCAACAGAAGGAGGGAATAACTACCAAAAAGCATAAAATGATATATGATGGGCAGGGATAGAGTGACCTAAATTCACAAAAGAAGTTGTAGACTCATTGTGATCTTTTGCAACTGCCAACCAATGGTCAGTGGATAATCTCAGAAAGCAGTTGGACCAAAAAAATCTCTTGGTTGAACAATTGCATAATGATATGCAACAGATGGAAGTGACTGCTAGAGATAAAATCAATTTTGATATGGATCAAATCAAACAGGGTTTTGAGCAACAGATTAAGCAGTTAGAAGATAAATTGGAATTAAGTGTTAAAAATAAACACTTGAGTAATAATATGATTTCCTAGCGAGATATGTTAATAGAGAAATTGCAGATTCAAATAATATTATTCGAGAGCACAAGAATGGACACTTCTGCATTCAAGAATCAAGAATCATAAGTAAATGAAAAGATGAAAATGGTCCAACAAGCTCTGTATGAAAATATGGATATTATTCAAAGACATTATCAAGTGATCAATAATTCTTTGAATAATATTTATGAAAATGAGAGGGAAGCCTATACGACTAGGTGCAAATTCTAATAATTCATAGTATGGAGACAAAAACTCAATGTACCTTGGATTGCTCCTTTTTCACAGTTTGAGCAGATAAATGGAGAAACAGCTTTAAAGGTCTAGGAAACTAATCTTGAAGAAAGTAAGAGGCTAGACAGAGAAACAAAAGAGGCTTGTCTTAATGTTCTTTCAGCTATAGATCTGGAAATGATAGATATTGATGTTAATGGTATCCATGATACACTTGGACAAATTGATATCGAAAAGACCAAAGAGAGTTTAAAGAAAAGTAGAGAGAATGTGCAAAATGATATCCAACATGTAAATCATGTCAATTTACAAATGGTAAATGATCTGTTGGTGAAACCGAGTTTACAAAATCAAATCACACAATAGGCAGTTGTTAAAATTCAAGAAAAGTTACCATTGGTGCACAAAAAGGATTTCTCACTTGAGTTAAATACAAATGTTGAACCTTCCAATTTAGTTGTTGAATTAATGGAACTACATGCACAATTCAAGGATCAGAAAAAACCAAGTACATCCACAACAAATAGAGGGTGAGTGAATATCCAGCGAGCAAAATAAATATCAGCAAACCCAAAAATATCTTCATTATATATTTTAGTTCTGATTGTATTCTATTTTGAGATCGAATAATGTGGAATTTATAACTACTTTTGGTTAAGACATTTTTTTATAAATAAACAAATTAAAGATCTATTCGAAGCTTCTTTTGGCCGAATGTAAAAGAGAATTTTTTTGAATATCAATTAGAAAGAGAGGACAAAGATTCTACGTTTCATTTCCTTTAGTTATGTGCTTTATGTGTATTACCATTTCATAATCTTATTCTCTTCACTCCATGGTTCTTGAAGATTGAAATACTACAATTTAGTAACACATCTAATGTGGTCCATACATTGGATATTTGTCCAGTTATAGTTTCTCCTCTGTTATTACTGTGAGTAAAACAAGACATGTATATGTGTAATTTTCCTATTTTAAACCATCTATCAAGGACTTCTTATTCATAATTCTTCTATTGAGGATAAGGTAAGATTTATCTCTATTTGATACCTTACTTTATTTTGACAGTATTTGTTAATCAATTCTACTTTTCATATGATCAAAATTTATAAAGACTCAAAGAAATATATATTGTCTCTGTGTTTTATAATCATTAAAATTAATTTCAAGTTTCATCTTAAAACTGAAGGTAGAAAAGCATTACAGAAACAATTCTCTTAAATATTTGGATGCCTGACATTATTCTGTGAACCTAGAATAAATCTCAGGAACAACATCTTTTTGGCGTTATTGCAAGGGATGGAGAAACGAAACTATTTTCCCTGGGAATACGATAAAGTTTAAGTTTCAATATTTTATGGTGAACAAGAATTGAACACAAGGATAAGGATCATTTTCATTTTTCACCTGGAAACTCCATTTTGGAAAAACTGGCATTCAGACGAAAAAAACCAGGAAAAACCCAAACGACAAGAAGACTACTCTCGTTTCGGATCCTAAAAAATTGTTGACAACCAAAGGATATCTAAATCAAATGTCTGCATCAAAGGGTAAGATCTATCAGCCTAAGTTTACTCAAGTTAATTTTAAGATTCCATCAGAAGAAGTAAGTTTATTTATTTCTAAATAAAAACATCAAAAACCTCATTTTGCAGAAGCCTCAACTAGTAATCCTGAAGTTAAGTTAGAAAATACGAAGGAGGTAATTCTGATAGTAAAACTGTATGATCTAAAGAGAGAAAATTTCTAGAATACTCCTGTCTCTTTCATAGACATTTTTACCAATGAGATTAAAGAAGCTTCTTCAATTCCTAATACCATTTATACAACACCTATTCTTAGTCTTCCTAAAGTAAAAGTTTATGTCTCTGAAAATCATGAAGATCACCCTTTATACTCAGGTTCATCTCTTATTACTTGCCCCATTTATCCATCTAGCCAATCCAAAATACCAAGCTCAAGTTCCCATTTCCCATATTATTTTGATTTTATGTCCCTCTCATGAGATCCGTCACCTTTTGATTATCTAGCAGAACTTTGATCTCACCTTACTGAAGCAATTAAAGGTCTAGTACATCAATCTTTTGAAATCTTTGATAATTTGCACTATAGACCTAATATCTCTTCTCCAAAACTTTCAATGGTTGGTGTTGGAGGTGGAGGAGGTGGTGGATCTAGAGGAAATATAAATCCACCACCACCTCCTCTGAGGATTTTTGCTAAATTCATTGCTATATATGCTCCCTTATCCCTTTATGTTGTTCTACATAATCTACTTGAGAATTATATGAAAATTCTACCTAAATTTATGGGAGAGGGGGATTTAACAGCCACATAGCATATAGAATTTTTTTATCAATTTGTTGATATTCTCGGTATTGAACATGAAGATGTTTACATGATACTTTTAGTACAGACTTTTGAGGGACAAGTTAGAACTTGGTTTAGGGGAGTTCCTGCAAATTCTTTAGCATCATATGATGAATTAGAGACGTCTTTCTTAATACAATGGGGTGAGAAAAAGGACCATTTATATTACTTAACTGAATTCGGAGATTTAAGGAAGAAAACAATTTAAATTGTTTCAGAATTTATCCAAAGATTCAATCAACTTTATAGAAAAATCCTAGCCAAAGTAAAAACTTCCCAGCCAACTGCTAAAGTTACTTTTGTAGGGGATTTTGATTCAGATTTTTCTTTACTTTTAAGGGAAAGAAGAGCCACAAATTTAGTTCTAAAGCAAGATGATGTTATCGAAACTGAATCAAATATGATGGCATCAGGAAAACTAAAAACAAAGGTTGATATGGGAATAAGAGAACCTAGAAGGTTTAAAGAACAAACCAAACCCTCTAGTTCTGGAAAAAACACACAAGAAGAAAAGATGGATGAAATGGCTAAGATCATTAAAGATTTATCAAACAAAATTACCAGGATGGAAATTGAGAAATCCAAACATGAGCCATATGTTAGAAATCAAAACCAATTCAGGAGAAACCTTAATACAAACCCTCGGATTCAACAGAGGAAAATCAAGAATGAGGAACAAAAGATTCAAGCTCCTTTTAAAACAGAGAATCTTATACAAGAAGATGATGTTCAAGATTATGATGAATTAGATGAGGATAAAAACAATCTCATTGATGATGATGTTGAACCTCATTTAACTAAATAAGACTATGAAAAACATTTAAATCTTGGATCATTATTTGATGAACAAAATATCAATAACTTGGGAGAGTCTACAGCTCAATATAAAGATCTTGTTGATTCAATAATGGCTTAAATTCAAAATAAATATGATTTGAGGCCAAGAGAAAATACTTCCACTATCAATCCACCAAAAAATATTGTGTCATGAAATAAAGAAACTGAAGCAGTGGTTTCAAAATCACCTACTGAAGTACAAGATGCTCAAATAAAGTAAGTTGAAACTAAAGCAACCCAGACTAAAAATTTGGAGAACAAAGAAGTTGAAGCTCATACCAAAGAATTAGAAAATTCAATTGGTATCTTCAATATAGAAAATGAATTGAATAAGATTAAAATTCCATTTCCTCTAGTTAAACTTGCCAGAAATTTGGTTTACAAGAAGCAAATTTCAAAGGTAATTAATTTTTCAAATGCAGAATGCCAAGCTGATGTTATTAACTTGCAAGATAAGAAACCAACAATTATGTTTGGACCACATATTGAAACGATAAAGACTTGGTTTCTCTTTTTTAGATCATTCTTACTGTGCATGACCATTTGTTACATAATTGCATGTTAGATTCAGTTGTTTCACATAATCTAATGTTGAAAATAATAATGGAAAATTTGGGTTTACAAATTACAATCACTTATCAAGATTTATATTCTTTTGACTCAAGAAAGGTTAAGTGTTTAGGTATGATTAAATATTTAGTTGTAAATCTAGCTCAAATTCCAATAAAAAGTATTCTTATGGATGTGGTAGTAGTTGATGTTCCTGCAAAATATGGCATGATTTTATCAAGATCTTGGGGTGCAAAGTTAGGAGGATCAATTCAGTTGGACATGACATATGCTACTATTCTGATTTTTGGTGGAAAGTTTACCAGATTGTACAAAGAAACTAGACTGGCCTTTACAGTAAGTGATCCTCAAAACCCAAATACTTATACAGTCTATGTTGTTGATCAATATTTAGGAAATTGTATTTTATCCATAGATGATGATTTTCAAGAATGTACAAAAAATGAAAATACAAAAATAGAACTTCCAAAAAAAAATGTAAATATTAGAGATGGGATGTGGAAAATGTTCTTCAATGGTGCTTCATCTTGCGAAGGAGCAGGAGCTGGAGTACTATTTGTGGCACCAAGTGATGAGTATTATATCCCTTTTTCTTATAGATTGCAATGGGACATCGATTACACAAATAATGTATGTGAATATGAAGCTTTAATTTTAGGATTATAAGCTACTACAAAGTTAAAAATTCAACATTTCATAGTTTATGGGGATGTTGAACTCGTTGTAAAACAAATTAAACAACAATATCAAGATAAGTATCCAAGAATGAGGTCTTATATAAATTGTGCATGGGATCTGATAGAAAAGGTTTTCTTATCATTCAACATTCATGTTATTCCAAGATTGCACAATCAACAAGCAGATTCCTTAGCTAAAGTTGCAGCCAACTTCATACCACCTATTGTGCTAAAATTGAAGTATCACATCAATGTGAGACATAAACCTTTAATTCCAAATAATGTTCACTATTGGAAAATTTTCGAAGATAATGAACAAATAAAGCAATTTATGGAAATGATAGATGAATTTTCTGAGACACACATAGATCAAGAAAATAAAAATGATCCAGTTTGGATTATGAAAGAAGGAGAAAATCCAGAGAAGTTCAAAGATAGAATCACAAATCACAGAATTATCTTGCTCAAGAATAATCAAATTCCCAAGGGTCTTATTCTGTTAGAAAGATTGTTTGACCAAAATGATATACCTTTAAAATCTACCTTTCATCCTCATCCTGAAGAGGTTGAAGATTGTAACATGGGGTCAAATGAAAATCTGAAAATGGTCAAATTGTCTAAATATCTTCCAACTAATCTAAAGAATAAATATGTTGAATTACTTAAATAATATAAAGATGTTTTTTATGGTCCTACGAAGACTTAAAAACTTATGATACTTTTGTTATTGAGCATAAGATTCCATTAAAACCTGGTATTAAGCCTTTCAAGCAAAAGCTTAGACAAATAAATCCAATTATCTTATTGATAATAGAAAGGGAGGTAAAAAAGCTTCTTGATGCAAAAATCATTGTACCTCTTAGATACTCTGAATGGGTAGCCAATTTGGTCCCTGTCAAAAAGAAAAATGGAGAAATAAGATTGTGTGTTGATTTTAGAAATCCGAATTGGTCTTCTTTAAAAGGCAATTACCCCCTCCCTAAAATGGATCATGTTTTAGAAAAAGTACTTGGGGAAAATAGAATTTCTATGATTGACGGATTTTCGGGATATAATCAAATAGTTGTCCATGAAAATGATAGAGAAAAAATTGTGTTTACTACTCCATGGGGAACCTTTATGTATGACAAAATGCCTTTTGGATTGATGAATGCAAGTGAAACTTTTCAAAGAGCAATGGATATAGCGTTTGTTGGTGAAAAAGATAAATTAGTTGTTATTTATCTAGATGATCTAACAACCTTTTCTAACTCTGATACAAAACACTTGGTACATCTCAGACAAACTTTCGAAAAATGCATAAAAACAAATTTGTCTTTAACCCCTAAGAAATATCATTTTTCCATGCAAGAAGGTAAGTTCTTAGGGAATATCGTATCGAAAGATGGAATCAAAGTAGATCCAAAAAGAGTTGCAGTTATTGATCAGATCAATATTCCTAGAAATAAAAAAGAGATTCAGTCACTTTTACGAAGAATTAATTTCTTGAGGAGATTTATTCCCAATTTTGTTGAAATTATAAAATTTATCACAGATATGTTGAAGAAGGATAATGAGGTGAAATGGACCATGGAAGCTAAGGCATCCTTCCAACGAGTCAAGAAAGCTATATGAGAAGAACCGGTAGTGGTAAGTCCCGATTATACAAAGGATTTTTTTCATCTTCTCCTTTGCATCTGAATATACTATTGCAGCAATGCTCCTTTAGAAAAATGAAGAAGGATTCGAACAACCTATTGCCTTTTTTATCAAAAGCTTCAAGGATGTAGAGTTAAAATATGACATTTTAGAGAAGAAAGCTTACGCTATGGTAAAGGCACTCAAATATTTCCGGGCATATGTTTTACATTCAACAATAATTGCATATGTACCAACTAGCACAATCAAAGATGTCCTGATTCAACTGGATAGTGATGGAAGAAGGGGAAAATGGTTGGCCAAAATCCAAGAATACGATTTAGAAGTAAAACCAAAAAAACTAGTAAAAGGACAAGGTCGGGAAAAATTACTAGCTGAATCAAATTTCAAAGCTCTGGGAATAAATCATTTTGAGTCTCAAAATTCTCTCCCATACATAGAAGAAATTGATGATCAAGTGCAAACAATTCAGATTGATGATAAATTTTCTTCCTTGTCTTGGTACAACAATATAGTTTCATATCTTCTTACTCTTCAATGTCCTGCTGACATGACTCCTTCCAAGAAAAGAACCTTAAAATTACAGGAAATTAAATATTTCATTATCAATACTAAGTTATATTGGAAGGATCCTTTGGGTTTCTTATTATGTTGTCTTACATAATATGAAATAGAAGGTGTCATTGATGAGTTTCATAAAGGAGTATGTGGAGTACATCATGCATGGAGAGCAACAACTTATAAAATTTGAAGGGCAGGCTATTATTGGCCAAAATTATTCATTGATGTAAATGCAAGGGTCATAGCTTTCAATTCATGCCAATTGTTTGCTAGAAAGAAAAATATCCATGCCTTACCTTTAGTTCCTATAAATGATGAAGCTCATTTCCAACAATGGAACCTAGATTTTATCGGAGAGATTCATCCACAATCAAGTGCCCAACATAGATGGATTTTAACTGCTACTGATTATTTTACCAAATGGGTTGAAGTTATTCCAAATCAGAATGCTACAGATTCAGTAGTGATAAATTTTCTGGAAGAGAACATCCTTGCAAAATTTGGTTGTCCGAGGAAAATAGTCACAGATAATGCACAAGATTTCAAATCTATTGCTATGACAAATTTTTATCAAAAGTATAATATCATTCTGGGCCATTCTACAACTTATTAACCTCGGGGAAATGGGCTAGCATAATCATCTAATAAAATTTTAATGACGATAATTAAGAAATTTTTGACATAAAATAAGAAATATTGGCATATACATTTAAAATACGCTTTATGGGCAAACAGAATCGGCACCAAGAAATCTATAGGTATGTCTCATTTCCAATTAGTTTATGGCATAGATGTTATTTTTCCTATAAACTTCGCTCTTCCTGTGATGAAACTCTGACAGGATGCGAATGAAGAACCAAATGATCCGACAAGAAGAATAAATCAAATAATTGAAGTCCAAAAGAATAGAAGATAAGTGGATGATAATCTCCATAAATATCAAGACAATATGAAATCCATCTTTGATAAGAAAGCTAAACACAGGGAGTTTCTTCCTTGAGATTTAGTCTTGAAATGGGAATATAGAAAAGAAGATGTTGGGAAACATGGAAAATTCAACCATCTCTAGTTTGGACCTTTCAAAATTGCAGCAGTCGAAGGGAGAAATTCATTCTCTCTTGAAAATTTAAATGGAGAAATTCTTGAGGCCCCTATCAATGGGAGGTTTTTAAAACATTTCATGCAATAGTTTACTTTTTAGTTTCCATTGTATATACCGGATTGGATTGGATTTACATTGGCAAACGTTTTTTATTTTTTATTTTCTTTTTAGATAATTATGTAAATATTTTTCAATGCTAAATTTATGTAAATATTCTCAAGAAAATAATGTTTTCAATTTTATTTCAAGAAAAACAAAAAGAAAATATCATTTTTTCTACAAAAGATAAAACACATTTTACTTTACAAAATAAAATGCATTCAGTAGTTAATAAAACAATACTTCTTCTCACAAAAATACCTGAAAAATTCATAAAATAAGACCGGCAAATCATAATAATAGTCTTTGAAAACTAAAGGTTCAGAAATTATATGTTCAAAGTTTGATTTGATTTTACAGTTCTAAAAAAACAAAAACAAAATGTATATGGAATATTACTAATGACTAATGATATGGAATACATTTTCATTATGTATTGCTTCCTTTACTTCCACTGAATCATCTAACTGTTGAAATTCCACTTTTTCT
>JASDQU010501899.1:61814-72935 GCA_032191745.1 Picea mariana
GGTTAGCACATCAGATAGCATAATCCATTAATAAACATTACAAACATGCCCATGGATAATAATCATATATTTGCAAGATATCAATAGGACGGGAAAGGAGTATTTCTATTAATAATTGATCAACAGAAGAGTCAACATTACAGACTTCCATGTCAGCACGGTTCAAAACCAAGAAATCAAGTTCCTTCCAACTGGGTCTCCACCAGTTCAATCCTCCACCAAAGGCAAGCTCATGAGAAAGAGACAAAGAGGTCCTCTAAATAATGAGGGAAGAGCTTGGGGGATGAACACTGTTTTTAGACTTGAGGGACAAAGGAATGCAAACTCAATATAAAGTAATTTCTCCATAGTAAATTTTCTCTCAAAGTTGAATGCTTGCTCCTTCTTTTCCATAGTTCTAAATTGTGCTCTTATAGCCTCCAGAATGCAACTGAAGGGTCGAGTCAAAACGTTTCTAGTACATGGAAGGCCAAGGATCAGAGATCTTTTGTCATGACATGGAAACCCGACCTCATTTTGTATTTTTTGGCACAAATCCTAATATATGCGAGTTGTAATGGAGAAGCAAGTGTATATGCATCTTGCATAGCAGTTAGGGAGAGTATATGTGGAAAAATGTATGTTTTTAGCTCTGGATTCATCAAAAAGGGATAAAAAGTCTGCATAGGGAAATGGAAAAAGGCCCTCTGTGAAGATAGCAATGGTGAGGAAAATCTTGCTATAACACCCCGCTCATCTTGCAGTGGTTCACAGGATTTCAGGGTCTTTTTCTTGGCGTTCTCCATCCCTTAAATCTGTCCCAAATAGGGTGTGCACTATTAATCACAAAGATGGATTTTCTATTGCAAGCTTTGATGGCATGACCCTAACAAATGGGAAGTGTTGCAGAGCTGGAGGTATCATAAAAAATCTATATTCGACTGTTATTAAATGACATATCAATTGCAGGGTTGGTACAAATACAAAGGAGGAGTTCATGGGTGTATGGGCTACCCTTACTATGACAACCTTGTGGTCTATCCAAAAAATTCAGATCCTGGGGGATTCAAAGGTAATTATATATTGGATAAATAAAAAAGGTAATCTCCAGGTGGTGGACATTGAAGGCTGGAAGAAAAAGACTAGGGATCTTGCAAATTCCTTTCAAGATATCAATTTCCATCATATTTACAGGGTTTTCAATAAAGAGGCCGATATATTATCTAAAAGGGCGTTGCTGGAACCAAAAGGCATATTATCCTTTTATCAATGGAGTAATGGGGTTGATGGTCCTCATACTCATTTAGACATCTTTGAAGTATCAAATGGGTGAAGAGCCTTGCATTTTGTTCCAGTTCGAAGAAGATATATACTCTTTTATGGCTGATTTTTTTCACTCTCTGCTTTTTGTTTTTGTCATTTTGGGGCATAATATAGCTTGTCTAGTGCATGGTTCTATTTTGTAATTACTGAACTAGCTGATCCTGTTGTATATTTAAAAGATTGACTTTGGTGATATAAATGAAATTATACCTTTATATAATTTTGAAAGAATTTTCTATTGGAAAAAAAAGTATTTGGTATAATTACCACGTGGCATATATAATGGTATTAAGTATTTGGTATAATTACCAAAACTGCGAGTGAAAGTTCTTTAGATATAACTTAGATCAAAGCACTAATAATTATCACATGTCATATGAAGGTAATAATTACCACATGACATATATGGTATTAAGTATGTAGTATTATATTAAGTATGAGTATGTAGTGGAAAAACAAAAACCTATGTAAGTTTTTTTTTGGTGTGATTAAAGATTTTGGGTTAAAATGAATTCATGTAAGTGTTTTTGGTGCTTAAATATTTTGGGTTAAATTGAATTTATGTGAGTTTATTTTATGTTGTTAATTTTTTGTTTTATTTAATTTTATTTTTCATTATTTTTTTTTATGTCTGGCGGAATCAACAACTAGTTGGGCACGTGCTCGCGTTACACGTGGCCGTGTTATCCAACTACTACCACTATAACCTCCATGTGTGCCCACGATGCCCCTTACGTGGCACACATTGTAAGTCGGGGGGATTTGAACTCGAAACCTCATGGAACTTCATTTTCACGGCACTTGCCAATTGAGATGCCCCCCCGGGGGCATTTCTCACTATTTTTGGGTTAAAATGAATTTATGTAATTATTTTGGTGTTTAAATATTTTGGGTTAAGATGAATTTATGTTAGTATATTTTATGTGGTTATATTTTTGTTTTATTTTATTTTTTCTCTTTTCTTTTATGCGGGTTTAAATATTTTGAGTTAAAATGAATTTATGTAATTTTTTTGGTGCTTACAAATTTTGGGTTAAAATGAATTTATGTTAGTTTATTTTATGTGGTTATTTTTTTTTGCTTTATTATTATTATTATTATTTTTAACTTTTCTCTTTTGATATTAGAGATTAAAAGTGATTTTTTTCATTAATATTACCAATCTATATATATTTTATTAATGTTACCAACCTATTAATGTGGATTTTTTTCTAGGTTGTGAGAGCACCTCATTGCTCTTGGTGCAATTAAAAGGCACAACTAATTAAAGAAAAATTAGAGTAAAAATACAAATGTGGGATGCCATGGTCCTATGAATGCTAATTTGTTATACAATAGATTAAATGACAATACAACTTTATTAACCATTATAAACAAAATACATTCTACTTTCTAATACTCATTAATTTACATAAGTTCCATGATAGAATTAAGTCTTTTTGCAGTATGCTAGAATTTAGTCTTTGCACTATGTTGAGTGCTACTTGTTTCTTTTTTATTAAGGTTAACGTCAACGGAAGTTTGGCTAAATCCTGCTCATTTTAGCACTATATTAAAGTACCTTTAAGAAATTTAGGTAGCCTTAGTAATTTCTAAACTTCTCTTCAACATGTAGCCTGTAGCCTGCCTTCATATGTGCCATCTCCAACAATTGGTTGTAACAATTAAACTTCTCTTGTGTCCCTTCAGTTATCGAACTATTCCACTCCCATTTTGGTAATTGACGATGTCTACCCAATCAACATATCTTGTTAATTGAATACCATATAGACACCCCCTCATTGATCCTAGTCTAAATGACACAATATTGTTGGCAAGGGTCTTTACTAATCCTTCAATCCATGTTGTTTGTATAATCTCCATCCTGGTCATCAACATATGCACAATAATGGACCCTAGTTTAGTGGATACACTAGTGGACTTCATCATTGATCTCCTTTTAGTTGGTTATTCTCTATCAATCAATAGACTTGGTTCAATCAATTTCCTTAGTGGATCCCACCTCTAGTTTCTCTATTATTCTTCTAATCAATCCAATTTAAGAATAGCTATCCTAAAGGGGTACATAGCCTACAATATTTTCAAATTCAGGTATAAGTAGAATGCTTTTGCCTCCGAAATGACTTCATCTTTCGATAAACCTTGCCATCTAATTTTGTACTATGTGACTTATCTTTGGATACGATTCTTCACATCTACCTCAAAGATTCCATCTAGTTCCAATATCAACTTTCCCTCTTTATCGGTTAGAGGGATCTTTGTTTGTGTAGCCACCTCACTGTCATATTTATTTTTAAACAAGAGTTATGAAAGACATAACGAGTCTTTCATTGTTAGGAATGTATAGTGCATAAGTGATATCACCCATTTTTTCTCGTGATTAATAGGGCCCATAAAAATTGGGGTGAATCTTGTTTTACCTCTGATAGTTGAAGAGTTGTCTATTGTAGCATTGTAATTGGATTTCAAAATTGTGAATTTCTATTCTAATTTGTATATATTTAATTCTAATATGAATTTTAAACATTTTATTCATGCATGTATATAGATATCACTACGACATGCCTTAAAGAGAAGGAAAATATAAATAAGTTTTGTCACTGCATTCAAGAAGTATACATTTTCCTATTTGTTTAAAGCAATGTACAATGAGGATGACTACCATCATCTCCAATGTGAACACATAAGAACCATATAGACAAAATGATGACCATGAGTAAATGCTTCCTATCAATTTTGCCACCTTTTCTGTAAATACTATAACTAGATTCCTACAAATTATTCACAAAACTCACATCCTACTCCGAGAGAAGAGAGTAATTAGAGTAATTGGCCTTCAATTAACCGAAGCAATAGATAACTAATATCAACCACTAATTTATAATTTATGACATCATACAAGTCATAAAAAAATTACAAGAATGGAAGTTCTTATTTCAAATAAAGTCTCATTCATTAGCATCTCTCTCTCTCCATTATGATATATTTGTTATTCTTGTGCCTTTCGAGTTGCAAAATTCATTTTCAAATTTTTTTTTTTTGAAATTTTTATAATTTTCTCTTTTGTCCATATTGTCTTTAGTGACCATGCTCATATGATGTTATTGAAATCAATGAAAAACATTCCCATGATGTTATTAACATCAATGAACAACATTCCTTTTATTCCAACTATGTTTTATTAATTGTTTTGAGTGGATAATATGTGCTAGAGGTGAGAATATCTTGATGTTTTGAACCCTAAAGTAGATCCATCTTCAAGAGAACTAGAATAGCTCATGATATTTTCAATTATAGTTTCTCTAATATATTAATACTTTAAATTTCAACCATGAGATGATTAATCATAGGATAAGGTTGGCTTTGGGTCCATGATAGGAAAAATCATCTAGAGGAGGATGCATTTTTAAGATGTTGTATACTTGGCTTCCAAGCTTCCTTCAACTTTAAACCATCATTCTAATTAATGTTGTTATCAAAGTTTTCGATTTCTATAGCCTCTCTTATTTTTATTTTGTAATAGTGTGGGATTCTTGCTAACACTTTTGACTCCTCCAAAAAAATATGGTGATTAGGTGTGTGCGAATGTTCGATAACAATAAATTTTCTAATCCTTTGATGGTGTATATCCGCACTGTATTCTTTCAGACTAGTTTTGATAGAGTGACTTGTTTCACCAATGTACACCTTTCCATGAGAACAGGGAATTGCATAAAACCCTTTATGAATATTTTTCTCAATTATATCCTTAGTAGAGCCTAACATGTTTCTAAGAGCGTTTGGAGGAGATAAATATACTTTTATGTTTTTACTCACCAATATTTTGGCTATCTTGTCTGTAGTGCCTTAGATGTAGGGAAAAATATTTCTTGGAGTTTCCTCTCCAATGTTTTGATATCCATCTCTACCTCTACAGGATTTTTGGATGGTTTCATCAATTATCCTTTTATTGTAGCCACTATTATAAGAACATTCTTAATGTGGTTAATCTCTTATTTCCATTTGGTCCTTATATGAAACTCTCATGTCATAGATGATCAATGTATTGATTATGCCAATTTTCTATGTTGGGTGATCATGAGATTCAACATGTAGGTATATGTCAATATGAGTATTTTCATGTATACTTGGTGTGCTAAGGATCCATCTTGTTTCTTTGTGGTGAGCACATCTAAGAAGGTATCCATTGGTTTTCTTCCTTTTCCAAGATGAACTTGATGTTATCACATTGGTTGTTGAGATGGTTTGTGAAGTCTTTCATTCTATTTTCCCATGTGGGCCAATTTCTATATACATCATCAATGTAACTAAGACACCACTTAGGCTTGTGAGGGAAGGAATCCAATTCCTTTTTTTCAAAATTCTCCATAAAAAGATTGGCAACCACTAGTGAAAGAGGAAAACCCATAACAACGCCTTTTATTTGTTTGTATATTTCTCAGTGAAAACTAAAGTATGTTGATCTAAGTCAGAGTTCGTCAAGGTTCGAGGTTTCATTATCAGAGACATTTTTAATGACATCAACTTCATTAATTAGAATTTTACTGAAGAGGGTGACCACATCAAAACTAACAAGTATATCATCCTCATCAATATTCCATTCCTTCATCATATTAACTAGATGAGTCAAGTACTTTATAAATGAAGAAGTTCCTCATATGAGAGGTTTGAGATTTATGGCCAAGTATTTTTCTAGCTTGTAAGTGGTAGAGCATATTGTGTTAAAAACAGGTCTCAAAGGAATGCAAGTTTAATGGATTTTAGGTGCACTATGAATTTGTGGCATTATTGCACTATTAGGGATCATTATATTTCCTTCCACCTTCCTATGAACTACCACTAGTTAATTGTTTGCTCATTTTCTGGTTGTAGTCTACAATTTTTAGAATAATGGTTGTGTTACCTTTATCTCCTTTCAATATTGTTATATATATATTTTTTATTAAGTTTTTAAGAGCACTGGTTTCTTCCTTAAAAATATTTCTTATCATAGGCTTAGTATTCTTGAGCATGATGGTAGATTTCTGGCGAATATCTTCATTTGTATCTTTAGGAAGATCATTGATTGTGTTTTCAACACTACATANGATGCCACTTGGGAACCAGCTACCATTCCGCAACAGTTTCCACATCTCAAGCCTTGAGGACAAGGCTGTTTTTAAGGGGGCAGACATGTTAAGGTCCTAACCCGCACATAGGTAGATCAATGTATTCAGATGTAATAAAGGTCAATATTAATAAGGCCTTTCAATAAAATAGAATAAGGCGGATGTAAGAATACCAAATAGAAGCTTCCGCTTCTAGAAGGATCTTCCTTTAGATGCTTCTCTTAATAGACATATTTAGTATAAGGAAGGGTCGTGGGTATGAAAACCCTAGCTTGGAGATTATTGTAACAGAGCACTGCTGACTGGAGGTTGCCCCCTCGAAGAGGCCTTTGAACATTTCTTTCTGAATCAAAGTGCTATTTCAGTTGTTGTTCTCATATTATTTCTGTGTTATTGTGGATGATTATGCTGGTTATATTGCTGTTATTCTGCCATTCCTAGCATTTTATTTCTATTCTGCGTATTTATTAGATCTGGTATCTTGAAAAGTCTCAAAGGAATACAAGTTTTATGGATTTTAGGTGCACTATGAATTTGTGGCATTATTTCACTATTGGGGATAAGCTTCTTTTTCAAGTTTCCATCTAGAGAAGATATTTTTGTTGCTATGGAGACTTTATTTATAACTTTTTCATTATATTTCCTTCCACCTTCCTATGAACTATCGCTAGTTAATTGTTTGCTCATTTTCTGGTTGTAGTCTACAATTTTTAGAATAATGGTTGTGTTACCTTTATCTCCTTTCAATATTATTATATATCTATTTTTTCTTAAGTTTTTAAGAGCATTGGTTTCTTCCTTAGAAATATTTCTTATCATAGGCTTAGTATTCTTGAGCATGATGGTAGATTTCTGGCGAATATCTTCAACTGTATCTTTAGGAAGATCATTGATTGTGTTTTCGACACTACATATAATGTTTTTCTATAGGATTTTTTCTTGGAGCAATGAAAAATTTTAGTCCTTTTTCCAATAACCATAAAGTGGCTTCGTCCAAGTTTATATCTGCTAGGTTAATTACAACACTCTTTCTATTATTAATCATGGGACATTGCCTCTTTGCAAGGTACTCATATTTAGAGGTTGTTTTTATATGGCCATGGAAAAGGTTCGTTTAGCTTTAATAATTGTGCCAAAATATATCATGAGCCAAAAATCAATGCATAGAGTTCTAGACAGACACATGTGTAGGTTGAACGCATTACTGGAGAGGTAATCTAGTTCATGTCTTGTACATTTTGTCTCTCCTATGATTAGTGTAAGACTCAACTCAAAAAATACATGAATGTGCCTATCTCTCAAATGATGGTTTAATGTTGCAAAGCTTGGAATCACTTGATTGTCATGACATATTTTCAAAAAAGATAAATCCATTGATTGATGATCGATCTTGATCCTCATTCTTTCAAAGAGCTGATTTTTATGAAGTATTTTCATTCCATGGAGGGAATCATTTTCATTGTTCATGATTCTCTCAACATTTTGAACCCTAAAGCAGCTCCATATTCAAGAAAAATGGAATAAATCACAATCTTTTCACGACCTAGAACAATTTACGACCCATTGTTAAGTTTTTTTGAACAATTTCTATACAAAATAATGTTTACCTTCGATGTTTTCATGGGTTTCTACCATTCGAACTCTACATTGTAAGAATCAATAGTTGCATCTAAATCTCAGTGAAAATTACCCTTTTCACTACCCAACCATATTACAATATCTATATCATTGTACTATGAACATTTTTCCATTTACAATATCACCCGTTAGAAATAATGCATCTCTAGGCTTGTTACATAGAGGTTTAACATAAATATCCTCAATAGTGCGAACATTTGTGCTCAAGTATGATTCCATGACATCATGTATGGGTTTTGTATCAACATTGACACCTATGTACCATACTATCATGGCCATAATTTATTTCTTGAGTACTCAATATTCACAAAGGGATTTCCCAAATCATTTAACACATTTTCTTAATATGTTATCATTGGATTCCAATATTGTTCCCGTCCCTTGTCAATCCCTTTCCTCCATAATGGAATTTGTTTCCCAAAGAAAACCTCAGATAATTCCATCTTCCTTAGAACATATAGATGGAGGGTGTCTCAAATTTCAATGATAATAATAGTTGGTAACCAAATAGGACTTAATCAAACTCGAATCTCAACCAAACTAGAACTAAGGACCTCATGATGAAATCCACCTTGAAAATACCATTCAAATTGATGGGCTAACCCACTATTTTTTTTTCTCTGAAGAACACTTCATGGGATCCTCCCCTCTTCGTTGGAATATTTGGATGGAGGACAATGTCAACCTACAACTACGTAACCTCATTGGACTTGACCTGATTTGAACATGTGACATAGTGTCTCCCCACTGACAACATGCCTTTTGTGAATGATTCAACTAATTGAGCTAGCCCTTGGAGCCACCATAATCAAAATATATGTTTTTGTTTCTTTCTTTCCTTATTACATCTCAATTGATCTCTTTACCTATAGGTTTAATAACCGAGGTTTCCCTCTAGGTAAGTTTGGATGACCATCAAGCAATGAATGCTACACACTAATGGTAGGTGACCATTTTTTGTTCCAAACTGAGGAATTATATTGCAAATCTGGTGTTCCATTAATAAGTTGGAATTTGAATTATTGGAATCATTTGATTCCAATTATCTTGTAGTTACAATCAACTAGGTGTGGATCCACATAACTCTTGAAGTTGAAGAATTCATCAATTAGATATAGGACAAATCCTACTTTGGTACTCACATTTTCTATAAGTATCCATCATCTTAGGTCGTGAAAATATGTCTTTCCTCTTTATTTTAGCTGATAACCTCCCGTAAGTTCCATCTGTATCTTCATGTGCATGTCCCACTAGGAGGAAGCCAACGTAAAAAATGTAAAAAACACTCCTTCTTGTTAAAAGGGATGCAAATGAAAATGCAACTACAACCATTTTGTTATCACCCACACAATTATCCATTTGCAATAACAAAATTGGTGCTAATTTTCTTTTGGACCATCATGTAGTATTGCCACTTACCTCAAACGTTTGCATATAGTCTTGGTTATAGACTAACCATTTTTCATAAGATTTAGTTTGTAATATATCATCATGCAACATGTGGTTTGATGTTCCCTTATTGTACAACAAATCACCACATAAATCCACCATTGGATCTTTGAGCTCCTTGTGGAATTTGTATAATGATTTCACATTGAAGGTTATACTCATCTCTAGAAAGGAAAGGATAAAGTGGCCAAAATCCCTGACCTTGTGATCATGTGTAAGCATGTAAGTCAAATAAATTGGTAGATTCATGACACTATGCAATAGCCTTTTCCTTCTTGCCCATCCTGGGTATAGAAGTCTTTTCCTTGTCCATCTTGTCATGCACAATGTTTGATACTATGCAATAGCCTTTGACATTTTACCCATCCTAGGTCTAGAAGTATTTTCCTTGTCCATATTGTCATGCAAAATGATTATGTAAGTGTGGATGCTTCTCTGAATTCAATTTGTAGGCATATTACACAATATAATAACTTGTATATAGTTATTATAGGATGTTTGAATTGACTATTCTTTTTTATCGTGTTACCGCCCAAACTATCAACATTTGTAGAGGTGCTAATGGGGATAAGCACACCACGATAAACACACCATTGTCACCTTAGCACCATTTGCCATTCAATTTCGTCCAACTCCTTGAAGCCATGGGGGGTATCCCAATCCTTGGAAACAAACTTGTACAATACCTTGTGGTGGCTTACGATACAATTCACTTCAAAATACACACCTCAATATATGGTTAGATATACCAATGCCAATGAAGTATCCAAATGCCTTGAGAATATTAAACTAAGAACTAGGGAAATAACTACCACAATATAAAGAGGGTTAGGAGATAATTAATTAAGTGTTGAGAATTGAAATAAATATGCTACAACAAAAATATAAGTCAACACTACGATGTCACTCTTTAGATGAAGAAACAAGCAAATTTTATCGCACAAGAGTGAGATCTAATCACATAAACCGAGAAAAAATAATATACCTGAGTTACCTCTTGATTATATAATATAAATTGGACCATATTGATGCTATCCACAAATTATAGAATCTGATATATGATGAATAATGTAGAAAATGCAGATTTTGGGTAAGGAAAAGCACCCCAAGTGTGCCTAAAAGCACTTGTAATGATAAAACTTGGGTACTTTGGTTATGGAATTGAATAAACTATGTAAAAACATCCCAACAATGAATGATTTCAAGTATAAATGAATAATAACCATGCAATTAGCTTAAATTTGCAAAAAAAGGTGGTGAATCTTCCTAGGGTTTCACAAAAAATCTCCAAAATTCAAAATAACAGCTATGAAACACTTATGAAAACAATTTCACCATAAAAAAGAGTTAGATATACTTTATAAACAATCCACAAGTAAAATATAAACTAGGGTAGAGTTAGAATCCACCTTTTAGGGTTTGACAAATTACACTTTATTTGCTGTAATTTAATTTCCAGAATTGATAAACCTCTTAAATCAACCCACAAAACATTACATAAAACCTTTACGAATAAATACGTTGGGTGTCTTTTCCCTATTAAGATTAAAAATCAACAATTTACCCTAAATCCTAAAACAAAATTTTCTAGAAAATAAAAATAAACTATTAATTTTGCACTAGA
>JASDQU010501899.1:76691-89270 GCA_032191745.1 Picea mariana
ATCCATATCAAAATTGATTTTATCTCTAGCAGTCACTTCCATCTGTTGCATATCATTATGCAATTATTCAATCATGAGATTTTTTTGGTCCAACTACTTTCTGAGATTATCCATTGACCAATGGTTGGCAGCAAAAGCTCCCAATGGGTCTGCAACTTCTTTTGAAAATTTAGGGTCACTCTGTCCCTATCCATCATATATCATTTTATTCTTTTTGGCAGTTACTCCCTCCTTCTATCGAGATTCTCTTCTTATGATATCCTTCCTTTTCTTGTTGAAAAAGAAATTTGATGAAGGCATATCTTCAGGTTCAATAGGTGTTAGGTCGTCTATATTGATAGCCTCTGAACCAGGTAACTCATAACTTGTTGCAAGAGGAGTTAATGAAGGTATGGGAGAAATAAGTGCAGTAAATCCTTCTTGTTTTGTGGAATTTTTCACTGGAGTTTCAGTGTTTGGCAATGACAGAGGAAAACTGTGCCCCTGCTTCATAAAAGCTTCAAATGATGCTAACAATTCTTTCTCATTTTTACCTGGTATGGGTATTCCTATAATTATTGCATCTTTAGACAATGTATTTGCATTATTTTCCACTTCCCTAGCTTTGTCTTCATGCAAGCTATGTTGCTTGGGCTCTGTTGCTTCCACCACATGTGAAGTTGGGTTAAGTATTTGTTCTCCTTGCAAGACTTTGGGTAGATTGTTCCTTCTGTGTTTTTGAAAGTTGAGGAAGCTTGACTATTGATCTTGAGGAAAATTTTAAAATCTGATTACAACTTCATCATAAGATCTTACTCCTTTGAAAACTTCATCATAGGGGGAATATTCATGGATGTGTCTTTTCATATTGAATTGAGCTAAATGATTTTGAACCACCCTATGAGGATCATGCCTTTTGTACTCAATGTCAACCAATTTAATAATTTAGCGTGTTCAAAATTAGATAATGAAAATATGACAACCTGTATGGGAAAGGTTGACCAAACTCTTTTCTGTGCTGCCTTCAACTCCTTGGTTATTCCTCCTGAAACTGTTTGATATGCTACCTCTCTGCAAACTGTATGGAAAGAATATGGGGAGAGCAGGAGGAGATATATAGCAACCGAATGCTCTGATGTAAGAGAATCTTTCCTTGATATACTAGTATGCAATAACAACTAAATTTCCAATGATTTATTCCAAAATTCTTGGGGGAGGCTATCCATAAATAACTTCATGAATTTGGATCACCACGTTATGACAAATTTAATAAAAAGAGTCCTTTTAATTTTCCTCCCATAACTTAGAATGATAAAAATGTATGGGCTTGGTGACAGTCGGAGTCCAACTCCAATTCATAAGAGGAAAAGGGGTCCTGAAACAAATTGCATCCATAATATATGAATACATATAGAAAGGAGCATGTTCTCCTTTAGATTTTAGAATTTTGTACTCCACAATTTGCTTGACTAAGTTATCTGATAGAATTTTTCACCAATCAAAAGTATATCCTTCAACAACCTCATGGATTATGGGAACCCATTCTATGGTAAAGTGCATAGGATTTTTCTTACCAAACATTCTACAGAGCATCATGGCAATGTAGAAGATATGAGCATCATAAGAGGCTGTAGAATATATACTGTGGGTATTAGTTTTGAACTTATTTTGATTACCCCATCATGATTTTACTATATCATGGACAATTCTGTCATATTTAGTGCATTCCTCTTCCTCAAACTTCATTATAAATGATGCATTGTAAGTATATTTGGGGTTAGGAGTTAATTTGTACATTACTTGAATGTCCTCGGGTCGAAAAGAGTCAACGATGGTATTATGGTGACTGTTTATGGTTATCGTTGGGATATCCATGTGTTCTAAGGCCCAGTTTATCATATCGGTATATGGCATTTTTTTTATCCGAGAAACAACTCTGTGTAGTTCAGACTTAGCCACATGCCTTATCTTAGTTGAAAATGTCTCATATTCTTCTTCCACTAAATGATCATAATAAAGAGAATTTTTTTGTTCTAAAATGTCATAAACCTGCTTCAAAGATTTGATAATGTTTGCCAGTCGAGCAATAATATCTGAAATTATATCTGCATTTGGGTTTGATTCCTTAGTCGATGAATCTTGCTTCTTTCCTGCTTTGTGTGGCACCATGATTTTCAAAAGTTGATGTTAACCCTCCTGTGAGAAGCAAAACCCATGAGCTCAAAAAGTTGAATGCAAAGATTTCAGATGCTAATGGTAAAATTATTTGAAGTTTGAAATGTATTTATTTACATAAATATTAATGTCTAGATATCCTCACATTAATCTATTGACAGGGTAATCATTCTAAAATCTGTCAAATTTATTACCTGGCGGTCACAACACTTTTCTCAATCTTTTACCCTAGCCAGCTGGACATATTATTAATGATCATTGTTAATATAAAGTAGTTTGGGGGTTCGACATTTGAGAGTTTTGAATGCAAAACAATGGATATTTCCTGAAGGCCTAATTCACAGAGCAGTTAATCAACCGTTAATTATTTTTCTGTTTTAATTAATCATGGTTTAAAGTTACTTTTTAATTTTAAGTTCTCCGGGACTCCGGAACTCCAGAGATTTGGGAGTTTGTGAGCTTGTATGTGCGGTAAGTACTTCAACAGTTCGACATTCGAGAGTTTTGAATGAAAAACAATGGATATCTCCTGAAGGATGAATTCATGGAGTGATTACTTATCGTTAATCACAACTAATTAAACTTGTTTAGTTCATTAATATTTAGTGTTTTATTTATCATTATCATGGGTGCTTTGACACTTCGGTGCTCCGATGCTTAAGCACTTCGGTGCTCCGACTCTTCGACGCTCTTTTGAATTTTTTCTTGATTTATCTCCCGAAGGACAATCTCCTGGAGTGATGTTGTAGTGATGATGCCACTTTTGATGATGTGTCATAAAAAATGAGTGACATGTGTCACCTAAAATCGTGCGAATGATGTGACTAAAGTGCCCAAAATGAGTGCCACGTGTCAGCACGAAAGATTTACAAGTGACCTATGACTCATCAGTATATTTATTTTGAAATACTTTCATGGGAACATGTCTCCGGGACTCGAGAACTACACGACTTCTTGTTTTTTATATCTTTAAACACCTTGAGTTTGAAACTCTTGGATCACGAAGTCCCGAAGTGATGTTGTAGTTTTCTTTTGTTTAAACCTCATGCAACTTTAGAACTCCGAAATCACAAGAGTCCTTGATCTGATCGACTAAAAATCTTTAATGTATGGTAATGGATGCACCCTGTCAAGATATAACAAACATATCTATTATTCTAAAAAGAACAATATTCCTAAGTTTTTCATATTTTATTTTTAAAAGATCAAAAGAAAAAGACTTCAAAATTTTAATTTTTATTTGAAATTTTCTAAAGTGTTCTAACATAGGCTCCATTTGGGGATTTTGGCTCCATGTGGGGCATGAAAGAACAATAAACCAGGTGCCTTTTTTGGGTAAATGGAGTCACTATTGCTTTTTTGATTGAAAAAATGTTTTCTAGTTTTATTTGAAATTTAATCATATATAGAAAAAATGAACATAACCATATCTAAAAATCTTAAAGCACACTTGGTGATTGATTTCAAGCCAAGCTAATGAGTGTTTTCCTTCCTTAAAATTGATTCCGGAATTTTTTAGGATAATCAAAGTAATTTTAACAAAAATATCAGATTTTGACCGACTCTATTTTCTCTTAAAGGTTATATAGATGTAAAATATGTCTATTCAAGGAATCCCAGTTGGTTCAAGCTATAAATATTATTGAAAAATAACTAGATAACATAGTATGTTATATAGATGTGTAAGACAACCTTACATATATCATAGATATTGCTTCATTTCCAACGACCCTATTCAATACCCCAGTGAAGTTATCTATATCTCCCTTAATTGAATTTCCTTTCACCACTTCAAAAAAAAAGATTTCATTTAACCGAGATGAGGGATACAAATATATGAATTTCCTTTCATCATCTCTATTGGGACAATATGGGGGAAATCAATTTGTGAATTTCCTTTCACCATCTGTCTTTGATTTTATTACTTTGAAGTGGGGGCAATCAATTTGTATGTAAAATACAAGGGATGACATTTGTTTAAGATCTTAATGAAAAAGAAGGTCTATCTACAATTTTAAGAATACTCTGAGATTAGTTTTTCTTCCAATTCTAGGTATACCTTCACCTATAGGTTAATTTTGGAAAAAAAATATTCATTTCAGGGATAAACCTTGAGCAACTTCGTTAGCTGAAATCATATATTAGAGCTAAATTTACTAGGATTAGACTAGACATACTTTTTCAATTAAAATTAAAGAAACATAAAAAAAAATCGCTCGACCTATTTTGATAATATGCTTCTAAGTTTTTAGCATTAGGCTAAGTTTTATGATTTCTACAAGGATTAAAATGATGAGAAAGAAGAAAAAATATTTTTTGCAGAAAGAATTAGGGAGAGAGGAAGAAACAATTATATCAAACAATCAAAACATATTAATCTAAACAACATAATTTCACACAAGTTTCTCTGTCAGATGAGACTTCTGATTTTCTCTATCTCGCAGTCATTTTCTAACCATTTTGATTTGTTTTATATTTATTTATTTATTTTTGTACCAGAGATGATATTATACCCAATCAACGGGATGTTTCAATTGTATTTTCTCTTCTTCTCTAATATTTAATTTGTGGGAAAACATCCCTCATATCTATTTTAATCAGATTTTCATTTTTTACTCAAACAATAAGAGAGAAGATGAACTCTTACCTGTTTTATTTTGAAGTTTTGGACAAGGGATTATATTTTTTTATCACCTGATTCCAAGGAGTCCAAAGAAGGGAAACATGAGTGTTGATCATGATGACTATGAGTGTGTCAATTATGCAATCTTTACTCTCCATAAAAAGGTTCAGGAGCAGTCAGAAAATATTGAAGAGATCCAAACTTCAAACTTTCAACTTCATCAGTAGATTCAATCTCAGGAACCGCAACATCAAGAAGAAATGGAGACTGTAATGAGGGAAGTGGGTCGAAACACAGGTCACTTAAATTCTTATCTCCAATAGTTGAGAATTTTTTGTAGATGATGAAATCAAATGAACATTCTTGCAGAATCAGACGAGTCTCAAGTTTCTGCAACACCATATCCTATTTTTGAAGAATATTTACCTCCATTAGACCATGAAAAAGTTGTTGAAGAACTACGATCAGTAGCTCTACAAGAAAAAGTGGAATTTCAATAGTTAGATGATTCTGTCGAAGTAAAGGAAGCAATACATAATGAAAATGTATTCCATATCATTAGTCATTAGTAATATTCCATATACACTTTGTTTTTGTTTTTTTAGAACTGTGAAATCAAATCAAACTTTGAACATATAATTTCTAAACCTTTAGTTTTCAAAGACTATTATTATGATTTGACAGTCTTATTTTATGAAATTTTCAGGCATTTTTGTGAGAAGAAGTATTGTTATATTAACTATTGAATGCATTTTATTTTGTAAATTAAAATGTGATTTATCTTTTGTAGAAAAAATGATATTTTCTTTTTGTTTTTCTTGAAATAAAATTGAAAACATTATTTTCTTGAGAATATTTACATAAATTTAGCATTGAAAAATATTTACATAATTCTCTAAAAAGAAAATAAAAAATAAAAAACGTTTTCCAATGTAAATCCAATCCAATCCGGTATATACAATGGAAACTAAAAAGTTTAAATTTTCAAGAGAGAATGAATTTCTCCCTTCGACTGCTGGAATTTTGAAAGGTCCAAACCAGAGATGGTTAAATTTTCCATGTTTCCCAACATCTTCTTTTCTATATTCCCACTTCAAGACTAAATCTCGAGGAAGAAACTCCCTGTGTTTAGCTTTCTTATCAAACATGGATTTCATATTGTCTTGATATTTATGGAGATTATCATCCACTTATCTTCTATTCTTTTGGACTTCAATTATTTGATTTTTTCTTCATGTCGGATCATTTGGTTCTTCATTCGCATCCTGCCAGAGTTTCATCACAGGAAGAGTGAGATTTATAGGAAGAATAACATCTATGCCATAAACTAATTGGAAATGAGACATACCTATAGATTTCTTGGTGCTGATTCTGTTTGCCCATAAAGCATAGTTTAAATGTATATGCCAAGATTTATTATTTTATGTCAAAAATTTCTTAATTATTGTCATTAAAATTTTATTAGACGATTCTACCAACCCATTTCCCCGAGGTTAATAAGCTGTATAATGGCCCAAAATGATATTATACTTTTGATAAAAATTTGTCATAACAATAGATTTGAAATCTTGTGCATTATCTGTGACTATTTTCCTTGGACAACCAAATTTTGCAAGGATGTTCTCTTCCAGAAAATTTATCACTACTGAATCTGTAGCATTCTGATTTGGAATAACTTCAACCCATTTGGTAAAATAATCAGTAGCAGTTAAAATCCATCTATGTTGGGCACTTGATTGTGGATGAATCTCTCAAATAAAATCTAGGCTCCATTGTTGGAAATGAGCTTCGTCATTTACAAGAACTAAAGGTAAGGCATGGCTATGTTTCTTTCTAGCAAACAATTGGCATGAATTGAAAGCTCCGACTCTTACATTTACATCAATGAATAATTTTGGCAAATAATAGCCTGTCCTTAAAATTTTATAAGCTGTTGCTCTCCATGAATGATGTCCTCCACATAATCCTTTATGAAACTCATCAATGACACCTTCTGTTTCATATTATGTAAGACAACATAATAAGAAACCCAAAGGATCCTTCCAATATAACTTAATATTGATAATGAAATATTTAATTTCCTGTAATTTTAAGGTTCTTTTCTTGGAAGGAGTCATGTCAGTAGGACATTGAAGAGTAAGAAGATACACAACTATATTGTTGTACCAAGACAAGGAAGACAATTTATCATCAATCTGAATTGTTTGCACTTGATTATCAAGTTATTCTATGTATGGGAGAGAATTTTGAGACTCAAAATGATTTATTCCCAGAGCTTTAAAATTTGATTCAGCTAGTAATTTTTCCAGACCTTATCCTTTTACTATTTTTTTTGGTTTTACTTTTAAATCGTATTCTTGAATTTTGGCCAACCATTTCCCCCTTCTTCCATCACTGTCTAGTTGAATCATGACATCTTTGATTGTGCTAGTTGGTACATATGCGATTATTGTTGAATGTAAAACATATGTTCAGAAAGCTTTGAGTGCCTTTACCATAGCATAAGCTTGCTTCTCTAAAATGTCATATTTTAACTCTACATCCTTAAGGATTTTGATAAAAAAGGCAATAGGTTGTTCGAATCCTTCTTCATTTTTCTAAAGGAGCACTGCTGCAATAGTATATTCAGATGCAAAGGAGAAGATGAAAAAAATCCTTTGTATAATCGGGACTTACCACTACCGGTTCTTCTCATATAGCTTTCTTGACTCATTGGAAGGATGCCTTAGCTTCAATGGTCCATTTCACCTCGTTATCCTTCTTCAACATATATGTGATAAATTTTATAATTTCAACAAAATTGGGAATAAATCTCCTCAAGAAATTAATTCTTCCTAAAAGTGATTGAATCTCTTTTTTATTTCTAGGAATATTGATCTGATCAATAGCTTCAACTCTTTTTGGATCTACTTTGATTCCATCTTTCGATACGATATTCCCCAAGAACTTACCTTCTTTCATGGAAAAATGATATTTCTTAGGGTTTAAAGACAATTTTTGTTTTAATGCATTTTTCAAAAGTTTGTCTGAGAAGTACCAAGTGTTCTGTATCAGAGTTAGAAAATGTTGTTAGATCATCTAGATAAATAACAACTAATTTATCTTTTTCACCAACAAACACTATATCCATTGCTCTTTGAAAAGTTTCACTTGCATTCATCAATCCAAAAGGCATTTTGTCATACATAAAGGTTCCCCATGGAGTAGTAAACACAATTTTTTCTCTATCATTTTCATGGACAACTATTTGATTATACCCCAAAAATCCGTCAATCATAGAAATTCTATTTTCCCCAAGAACTTTTTCTAGAACATGATCCATTTTAAGGAGGGGGTAATTGCCTTTTAAAGAAGACTAATTCAGATTTCTAAAATCAACACACAATCTTATTTCTCCATTTTTCTTTCTGACAGGGACCAAATTGGCTACCCATTCAGAGTATCTAAGAGGTACAATGATTTTTGCATCAAGAATCTTGTTTACCTCCCTTTCTATTATCAGAAAGATAATTGGATTTATTTGTCTAAGCTTTTTCTTGAAAGGCTTAATACCAGGTTTTAATCGAATCTTATGCTCAATAACATAAGTATCATAAGTTTTTAAGTCTTCGTAGGACCATGAAAAAACATCTTTATATTATTTAAGTAATTCAACATATTTATTCTTTAGATTAGTTGGAAGATATTTAGACAATTTGACCATTTTTGGATTTTCATTTGACCCCATGTTACAATCTTCAACCTCTTCAGGATGAGGATGAAAGGTAGATTTTAAAGGTATATCATTTTGGTCAAACAATCTTTCTAACAGGATAAGACCCTTGGGAATTTTATTATTCTTGAGCAAGATAATTCCTTGATTTGCGATTCTATCCTTGAACTTCTCTAGATTTTCTCCTTATTGCATAATCCAAACTGGATTATTTTTATTTTCTTGATCTATGTGTGTTTCATAAAATTCATCTATCATTTCTAGAAATTGCTTTATTTGTTCATCATCTTCGAAAATTTTCCAATAGTGAACATTATTTGGAATTGAAGGTTAATGTCTCACGTTGATGTGATACTTCAATTTCAGCACAATAGGTGGTATGAAGTTGGCTGCAACTTTAGCTAAGGAATCTGCTTGTTGATTGTGTAATCTTGGAATAACATGAATGTTGAATGATAAGAAAATGTTTTCTATCAGATCCCATGCACAATTTATATAAGACCTCATTCTTGGATACTTATCTTGATATTGTTGTTTAATTTGTTTTACAATGAGTTCAACATCCCCATAAACTATGAACTGTTGAATTTTTAATTTTCTAGTAGCTTATAATCCTATAATTAAAGCTTCGTATTCACATACATTATTTGTGTAATCGATGTCCCATTGCAATCTATAAGAAAAAGGGATATAATACTCATCACTTGGTGCCACAAATATTACTCCAGCTCCTGCTCCTTCGCAAGATGAAGCACCATTGAAGAACATTTTCCACATCCCATCTCTAATATTTACATTTTTTTTTGGAAGTTCTATTTTTTTATTTTCATTTTCTGTACATTCTTGAAAATCATCATCTATGGATAAAATACAATTTCCTAAATATTGATCAACAACATAGACTGGATAAGTATTTGGGTTTTGAGGATCACTTACTGTATAGGCCAATCTAGTTTCTTTGTACAATCTGGTAAACTTTCCTCCAAAAATTGGAATAGTAGCATATGTCATGTCCAACTGAATTGATCCTCCTAACTTTTCACCCCAAGATCTTGATAAAATCATGCCATATTTTGCAGGAACATCAACTACTACCACATCCATAAGAATACCTTTTATTGGGATTTGATCTAGATTTACAACTAAATATTTAATCATACCCAAACACTTAACCTTTCTTGAGTAAAAAGAGTATAAATCTTGATAAGTTATCCTAATTTGTAAGCCCAATTTTTCCATTATTATTTTTGACATCAGATTATGTGAAACACCTAAATCTAACATGCAATTATGTAACAAATGGTCATGCACAGTAAGAATGATATAAAAAGGAGAAACCAAGTCTTTATCATTTCAATATGTGGTCCAAACATAATTGTTGGTTTCTCATCTTGCAAGTTAATAACATCATCTTGGCATTCTGCATTTGAAAAATTAATTACCTTTGAAATCTGCTTCTTGTAAACCAAATTTCTGGCAAGTTTAACTAGAAGAAATGGAATTTTAATCTTATTCAATTCATTTTCTAGATTGAAGATACCAATTGAATTTTCTAATTCTTTGGTATGAACTTCAACTTCTTTGTTCTCCAAATTTTTAGTCTGGGTTGCTTTAGTTTCAATTTGCTTTATTTGAGCATCTTGTACTTCAGTAGGTGATTTTGAAACCACTGCTTCATTTTCTTTATTCCATGACACAATATTTTTTAATGGATTGATAGTGGAAGTATTTTCTCTTGGCCTCAAATCATATTTATTTTGAAGTTAAGCCATTATTGAATCAACAAGATCTTTATATTGAGTTGTAGACTCTCCCAAGTTATTGATATTTTGCTCATCAAATAATGATCCAAGATTTACATTGTTTTCATAGTCTTATTTAGTTAAATGAGGTTCAACATCATCATCGCTGAGATTGTTTTTATCCTCATCTAATTCATCATAATCTTGAACATCATCTTCTTGTATAAGATTCTTTGTTTTAAAAGGAGCTTGAATATTTTGTTCCTCATTCTTGATTTTCCTCTGTTGAATCTGAGGGTTTGTATTAAGGTTTCTCCTGAATTGGTTTTGATTTCTAACATATGGCTCATGTTTGGATTTCTCAATTTCCATCCTGGAAATTTTGTTTGATAAATCTTTAATGATCTTAGCCATTTCATCCATCTTTTCTTCTTGTGTGTTTTTTCCAAAACTGGAGGGTCTTGCTTGTTCTTTAAACCTTTTAGGTTCTCTTATTCCCATATCAACCTTTGCTTTTAGTTTTCATGATGCCATCATATTTGATTCAGTTTCTATAGCATCATCTTGCATTACAACTAAATTTGTGGCTCTTCTTTCCCTTAAAAGTAAAGCAAAATCTGAATCAAAATCCTTTACAAAAGTAACTTTAGCAGTTGGCTGGGAAGGTTTTACTTTGGCTAGGATTTTTTTATAAAGTTGATTGAATATTTGGATAAATTCTGAAACAATTTCAGTTGTTTTCTTCCTTAAAGCTCCGAATTCAGTTAAGTAATATAAATGGTCCTTTTTCTCACCCCATTGTATTATGAAAGATGTCTCTAATTCATCATATGATGGTAAATAATTTGCAGTAACTCCCCTAAACTAAGTTCTAACTTGTCCCTAAAAATTCTGTACTAAAAGTATCATGTAAACATCTTCATGTTCAATACCAAGAATATCAACAAATTGATAAAAAAGTTCTATATTCTATGTGGCTATTAAATCCCCCTCTCCCATAAATTTAGGTAGAATTTTCATATAATTCTCAAGTAGATTATGTAGAACAACATGAAGGGATAAGGGAGCATATATAGCAACGAATTTAGCAAAAATACTCAGAGGAGGTGGTGGTGGATTTATATTTCCACTAGCTCCACCACCTCCTCCACCTCCAACACCAACCATTGAAAGATTTGGAGAAGAGATATTAGGTCTATAGTGCAAATTATCAAAGATTTCAAAAGGCTGATGTACTGGACCTTTAATTGCTTCAGGAAGGTGAGATCAAAGTTCTGCTAGAAAATCAAAAGGCGATGGATCTCGTGAGAGGGACATAAAATCAAAATCATATGGGAAATGGGAACTTGAGCTTGGTCTTTCAGATTGGCTATATGGATAAATGGGGAAAGTAATAAGAGATGAACCTGAGTATAAAGGGTGATCTTCATGATTTTCAGAGACATAAACTTTTACTTCAGGAAGACTAAGAATAGGTGTCGTATAAATGGTATTAGGAATTGAAGAAGCTTCTTTACTCTCATTGGTAAAAGTTTCTATGAAAGAGATAGGAGTATTCTAGAAATTTTCTCCCTTTAGATCATACAGTTTTACTACGGAAATTACCTCCTTCGTATTTTCTAGCTTAACTTCAGGATTACTAGTTGAGGCTTCTGCAAAATGAGGTTTTTGATGTTTTTATTTAGAAATAAATAAACTTACTTCTTCTGCTGGAATCTTAAAATTAACTCGAGTAAAATTAGGTTGATATATCTTACCCGTTGATGCAGACATTTGCTTTAGATATCCTTTGGTTGTCAAATTTTTTTTAGGATCCGAAACGAGAATAGTCTTCTTGTTGTCTGGGTTTTTCCCGGTATTTTTTCGTTTGAATGCCAGTTTTTCCAAAATGGAGTTTCCAGGTGAAAAATGAAACAATATTTATCCTTGTGTTCAATTCTTGTTCACCATAAAATATTGAAACTTAAACTTTATCGTATTCCTAGGGACAATAGTTTTGTTTCTCCGCCCCTTGCAATAACGCCAAAAAGATGTTGTTCCTGAGATTTATTCTAGGTTCACATAATAATGTCAGGCATCCAAATATTTAAGAGAATTGTTTCTGTAATGCTTTTCTACCTTCAGTTTTAAGATGAAACTTGAAATTAATTTTAATGATTAGAAAACACAGAGGCAATATATATTTCTTTGAGTCTTTATAAATTTTGATCATATGAAAAGTAGAATTGATTAACAAATACTGTCAAAATAAAGTAAGGTATCAAATAGAGATAAATATTACCTTATCCTCAATAGAAGAATTATGAATAAGAAGTTCTTGATAGATGGTTTAAAATAGGAAACTTACA
>JASDQU010501900.1:3743-15736 GCA_032191745.1 Picea mariana
AAAAGACATAACAATTGTTTAGTTCAGTTTGTGAATGACAGGTTTATCTTCTTCATAAGTTGAATTATCAAATATAAGTTTTTTGCATAACAGGTTTCCCTTATTGCAGAGATTTATAATCATAAGATTGTTATGATTTTTTATGTCTTGTTTGTCCTGTTAACAATTCAAAGAGTAGCACAGCCTATCGTTTACGAGAAGCTTTTGGACTAACCGGTTCGAGTTTACTTCCGCCGAACAACTTCAAAGTTATCATACACAGGACAAATTAGGAGCGCTTCCAGGTCAGTTAATTTTTTCCTTGCTGTTTTCATTAAGTAGTTTAGTTTAGATATAAGTTTAATTAGATTTATATTAGATTGTTTAATTTCAGTAAATATATTAGATCGTTTAATTTCAGTAGTTTTATTTCTTTTTCATAAAATATAAAAATTAAAAAACATATCTTGCTGTCTTAGGGCAGAAAACACATAAGTTTTACAGGTTTTATTCAAATCTGCAACTGTATATATTGTATATTTGTGAATAAGCTGTAATTTAACTGGTAGTTAGACGGTTAATTGTTAGAGTTATAATAATAGTAATTAGTAGATTGTATATAGAATAGTTAGAGTAGTTTATATTTAGTTTTAGTTTAATTTAGTAGTTTGTTTTAATTAGATTAGTGTATTAGTTTGTTTTTAGTTAATCTGTTTTATTAGCTTTAGTTAGTTTTAGTTAGTTTTATTAGCTTTAGTTTGTTTTAGTTAGATTAGTTAGTTTAGATTAGTTTTCTCTTTGGTTTTCTAAAGACCTTAGAGCGGCCAACGGAGCCGTTAAACTCGTCAGGGTGGTTCATTCCAAACGGCTTGGGTTATTTAGACAAACCCGGACCGGTTCCACTCTCTCAGTTGATGGACGGTCAATTTCTCCCGTCAACGGATGTGTTTTGTAATACATTGTAATGGATGATGAGATAAAAACACATATAAATAGACACCAAGGAGGTCCAAAAAGAGGAGGAGAAGAGGAGAGGGAGAAGAAGAGTTCAGGGGTTCTGATTTATGGAGTGTTACTCGCATGAGAAGAAGTATCTAGTTTGTAACACTACTGTAATCCAATCCAAATTTGTAAGTTGTTGAGTTGTAGATGGTCAGAAGGGTAGATATCGAGGGTTAGACCATAGGCTGGGGATCCTAGTGTGATCTAGTCCACCTCATAATAGATCTCAACCTGACTGAGAGTGAGTTGTAAAGCGCACGACGTTGTAGTTGTGGAACTACTATAATAAAAGAGCTAGAGAGCCAGATCTTTGTGGACGTAGCCCAGGGGGGGTGAACCACGGTAAAACCTATTTATGTGATTGAATGCTTGTTTCTCTTTTATTTTCTATGAGTAGAGGTTAGAACGATGGATGAATGAATTAATGAATCTGATTACATTACATGCATAAACGGGAATGACAGTATATTGATTTAGTATTTAGATAACATTCATAGCATTCAATTCACCGATCCCCATTAAATACTGGACTGCAAGAACTTGAGCATTGCAGCCACCTATTAAGACTATCTCAGGTGAGACTGCGTGGTGCACTCTATGCGTTGTGTCGCCTTCTGGTTTACCAGGAGGGCAGATAGTTTTAGAGGCTTTGTTGGATCCCTAGGAGACCTAAACTTGGTTCAAACATGTTAAAGTTATAACTAAGATGAACAACCGAAAAATGGTTTCGTTGCTAGTTGGAACAATGTAGGATTGAGTGGATGGGATCTGTTGAAGATTTGTTAAAAAAATGTAAGATCTGTGGAAGGCGTGTTAAAAGAAGAACGAATTGGAAGATAAGAAGGTGAGAGAATGCACCGCTAGAAGGGGATGCTGAGACCGTGGAATCCCACAAAAGAAGAGATCAAAATCTGGCCAAAGACAAAGGAGCTAGATTTTACATAGCAAGATAATAGAAACCCTAGAGTAAGACCGCGCAAATACCTTGAGAAATATGTGTTTATTGATCTGCATGAAGTATTTTTATGTGATTTTCCACACTTATTGCAGGAGAGGATATTGAGGTTGAAAGACAACCACACAAAAAATAAGATCCGACAGTTAGAGTGGACCTCAGTTCAGATCTCGCAGTTACAACAGGTGAATAACAAATTCACCCTTGCAGTATATTTTTGGCTCGACAGTATTGTAGCAGGCTTTATAACAGAATTTGCAGTAGATACCGTGAAGTCGTACAGCGCAATAGAGAAATAGTTTCTAAGCGGGCCTCGAGGAAGGTATATTAGATCGTTGTATACTTCTATTAAGATATTGTTCTATAACAAAGGTGTAATGCCAATGGAATCAAACAACTAAACTTCCCTGTGTGCATGGGGGAAGGGGGGAAGCACTGACAGAAAGAAAATAAATGGAAGGAGAAGTGGATAAAGGAAAGAAGGAGGAAGCCTTGGACCCAATCATGATGGATGATGACCAGATCAAGCAGATCATGGCGACAGCTAGAAAGACATGCAATGGAGTACCCTACCGATACAAGGTGAACACCAAGAAGAGAATCGTAGCCACGAGGGAAGGCTTGGAAAGTGATGAAGAGGATGTAGAGGATCTTCGGGATGTGGAGTAGATTGAGGAAATCATGTGTGCAACATATGAAAGGAAGACAAGAGGTCCAAGAGTAGGAATAGAAGGAAGCGATCCTATCCATATTAATTTCAGTGTGGAACCCATAAACCCATGTGCAACTAACACACCAAAAACAACACCACCATTTAGAAAACCGAATTTTAGGAGAAGGAAGATAATAGGAAGTACATATACACAGGGAAAAACAACTGGGGGAGCCAGTTCAAGAAGCATTAGTCAAGTATCTACACCACACGGAGGTATTAGTTCAGCATTCAGGATGGCAGGACACGATCCCACCATCAGGTTACCAGAATTCAAAGGAGAAGCATCAGAGGACCCAACGAAGCACATGTTTATCTATGAAAAGATCTGGGAAGCAAAACAGATCATAGACGAGGACACTAAACTTGCATAATTATCTATCACACTAAGGGATCGTGCACTGAATTGGTATACGATTTTAGCCACAAACAATCCACCAGGGTCAACCAGAATGATCGCAAACATTAAGAAGTTGTTGATAAATGAGTTTTAGAAGCCAAGTTCAGAGGACTAATACATGAACGAGATGATAAAAATTAGACAGAAACCAGAAGAATCTGTATGGGATATTGACCAAATATTCAAGTGACTGAAAGTAAAGCTCAAACATCTCATGACAGATATGCAACACAGGCACCTGTTCGTCAACTCACTATTACCACACCTGAAATATCCACTATGACAACAGAAGTTTTAGACGTAGGCAGAGGCTCTATAGGAAACCCTACAACTAGAAAAAAGACAATACCAGAAGACAGATCCAACCATCGATGAGTTGAAGGAGGATCTAAAGAAATTAACATTCCAACTAAACCAAAAGAAAAGTAAGGACAAATGAGAAGTCGTTTGGTGTACCACATGCAGGACAAAAGGAAACCATAAGAACGAATGTCCAACATTCGCACAGTACATGGAAACAAGAATGCCAAATCTGTTACCAACAAGAGGACTATGGTGCGAAATCTATAAGAAACAGGGCCACGACGATCCATATCATTGTCCAATGTTGCAGAAGTACCAAACAGTCCCAAAGAGTTCATACTACAACTTTTGCAAGTCAGTAGGCCATGATGACAAATACTGTAGAACCATGGAGTTGATGAGAGAGAGGACATCAGACACATATAGGGCGCAAGCATAAATGATGACCGGACAAGCCACACCTCATTTTAACTAGGTACTAGCCCCATACAACATTGCCCAACAACCGTGTAATATTATGCAACAACCGTGTAATATTGTGCAACAACCATATACCACAATGCAACCCCATTACAATACTGCACAGTATAAACAAGCGCCTCAGTATAACGCTTCGTGAGGGGATTGAGCTGGCTACATAGGAGGAGGACAAGGTAGAGGAGACTTTGGACACAGAAGAGGTCCAGTAGTGTGCCATAACTACCAACAACCAGGGAACTATGGAAGAGAATTCCCTCTACCACCAGTGACTTGTATGTATTGTCATGCATCGGATCATGAAACGGAAGAATGTCCTACGTTATTAGGGAAAATCCAGAAAAAGAGGAATCAAAACAATCAGAATGTTCATTGGATTTCAACAGAAGCAAGGGATGAAGGAAGAGACATTAACATAGTTATGCGTGAAGGAGATAAAACATGAAATGACGCAGTACAACGAGAGCCAGTACAACACCAATGGGTGAAGAAGAATGCCGAACCAAGGATGCAATTCAACGCATAGAATGAGAAGGAGATACTTAAGCAAGCCAGACAAGAATTTCTGAAGCCTGACATCGCATCGACCTCAACCATGAAACATAGTAAGGAAGTACCAGAATACGAGATGCCTCCATCGATGGATCATACCAAAGAAATGCAGCCTATGGGACAAGTCAGTACAATCAAAGTCTTTTTGCAATCATGTATAAAATTAATCAATGATCCATCCTCTGTCAAAGTATTACAAAATATGTTAGAAAGATGTAGAATAGAGACCGAAGGAAAGATAGAACAAAAAATAGTAAACCACCTACATACAAGGAGAAGAACAAGTAGGGAGTTTAGTCTGAATGCCAACATCAAAGATTTTAACATGGGCGATGTGATATTAGATCTAGGATCTGAAGTCAATGTATTACCCAAGAATACATGGCATTGTATGGGAGAGGTCACATTAGGATATCCACCCGTTCAACTAAAACTAGAAAACCAACACAAAGTTCTGTCAATAAGGAGGCTGAAAGGAGTAAAAATAGACCTAGATGGAGTACGCACTAAAGCCGACTTCGAAGTAATAGAGATAGTGGATGACACAACACCTTACCCAGCATTGCGTGACTTGGATTGGATATTCGATAATCAGGACATAATCAACTTAAAGACATGAAAAATGACCTTCGATTAAGAGAATACAGGGTCAATGTGCCATTAGACCCATCAGAAGGGGAAGGGTTAGTAGAGCCTACTTGGTTGGACTTAGAGGACATTATCCAGTTGTACAGAACAACTGTGCGAGATGAGGATTACGTAAAGACAACTACATATGGGATACTCAATTGGTGGAGCATTACTTCATGTGCATCAGACTCAGATATGGGTTTAGAGAACTGGAAAAAGAGGCTACATGAATTTTCCACAAGAATATGCACAAGAATAGACCGTGCAGTAAGATGGGTAGGTACAGAGATAAGGGAACTACCGAGATTCCATGGGGTAAACAATATAGAATCATTCCTGGCACGTTACAAATATGAAGTGTTAGAAAATCAGAGACTCTTAGCACTAGATATAGCACTTAAGGCCACACTCACAAGATGGTGGGGCGCACACAAGCAAACAATCAAGGGATAGTACCAATGTAAGAGGTTATTGCGCATAAGGTTTGGCACAGAACAAAGAAGCAAACAACAAAAAAAATATGATGGACAGGGGGCACCAACAGAACACTTGGAGAAGTGCAGAGCGCTGTGGAAAATAACACCCCTAGAGGAATGGCCTCATAATTTCATACACACATTAGAGGGCATCCCAACAAAATAGTATACGAACCAGGAACTATGCAGAGGAACTACGAGTTGGCCAGTAATACAACATAAATTTATAGTCACTTTCTCATTTGAGAATGAGAACTGCAACATAGATGCAACCCTTAAACAAATAAGAGGGGTGATATTCATTAAGGAACCAAAAGTTGAACTCATAACAGAAGAACAACAACATAACAGACAAACAATGAAAGAATTGTTGTCATGCTACCATGTGTAGGAAGAATTACTAGATGAAGATGACCCACGCGATATTTAGATTGAGGAAGGTGAAGGCGAAAGAGAAGTGGAAGGTCCACCTCTAGAATCAGAAGTAATTGCTGCACCAATCAAGGTGAAGAAAGTCAACAATTTGACAGTCGAGAACCCCAAAATTGCTAGCATTGGAGACTACTGGGATGAGCAAACAATGGAAAGCATAACAAAGTTACTGCATGAATACAACGACCTATTCCCCACAATGTTCATAGAAATGAAGGGCATAACATGAGAGCTAGGTGAAATGAAGATACCTCTCAAATATTAGGAAAGACCGATCAGACAACGACCATACAGACTAAATCCAATCAGACTATGCGCTTAAGAAGTTCAAACATTACTTACTGGGGAAACATTTCAAGATGTTCACAGAGCATTCAATGCTCAAGTACCTAGTCAACAAGCCAGTGTTGGGGGGGAGAATTTGCAGATGGATATTGTTGTTCCAAGAGTTTGATTTTGAGGTAATAGTCAAGTCAGGGAAGTTGAATGTAGGACTTGATCATTTGTCAAGGATCACGAATGGGAAGGAACCTACCAATTTAGAGGACAATTTTCTGGATGCACAGTTATTTTTAGTTTAGATCACCGATGAATACTTCGTAGATATTATCCAGTACTTAAGTACAGGGACTGCGCCACGGGAATATAACATCGCGCAGAAGAAAAAACTAGTATTCCGGGTTGCAGACTATCAATTGATTGCAAGACACTTATACAATATGGGCACAGATAACATATTAAGAAGATGCGTGCTAGAACATGAAAGACCAAGGATTTTAGCAGAAGCCCATATAGAATAGTGGGAGGACACTATGCAGGAAAAGATACCATGCAGAAGGCCTTGCGCATAGGACTATGGTGGCCGACCATTGATAGAGACTCAAAAGAGTACTGCTAGAGATGTGATGTATGTCAAGGGGTTGGTAAACCGAATAGAAGGGACGAGATGCCCCTGTGACCACAGGTAACTTTGCAGGTATTCGACAAATGGGAAATAGATTTTGTGGGACCAATTCACCCACCAACAAAGAGGACATGCGCGAGGTACATCATCACCATGACAAAATACCTGACAAGATGGGTGGAAGAAGCACCATTCAAAGATTTCAGCACAGAGACATCATCACACTTCATGTTTGAACATGTGCTCACCAGATTTGAATGCCCAAGGATTCTGATGAGTGACCAAGGCACTCACTTTATCAACAACATTATCAGAGCTTTGACTGAAGAATTCGATTTCTACCATTAGAAAAGTATGCCATACCATCCTTAGGCAAATGGAACAGTGGAATCCTTCAACAAGATTATAGAGAATTCCCTAACAAAGATTTGCAATGTCAATAGGGATGACTGGGATTCAAAGATACCAGCTGTATTATGGGCATATAGAACTACTTGTAAGAAGCTGACATGGCAGACGCCATTCAGATTGGTGTATGGACAAGATGCAATGGTTCCATTAGAATTCTTGGTACCAAGTCTGTGTGTTGTAACAATTACAAACATGAAAGAGCAAGGCGTAGTACAAGAAATGTTAAGTCATATGATGAGCATGGAAGAAGATAGGATTCTAGTAGGATTTCACCAAAAAGTATAGAAAGAAAGGGACAAATCTTGGCATGAATGACATATCAAGAAAAAAATTTTCAAGGAAGGAGACCTGGTCCCGCAATATGACAACAAGTTTTTTCAACATCCACGAAAGTTTAGAATGCATTGGTTGGGACCATATGAGGTCAATACTGTCACAAAAAGAGGAGCTATATAGTTGAAAGATTTGGAAGGGACAAAGTTGAGGGGCATGATCAATGGGAGTCGACTGAAGCTGTACAAGGACATTCGACCACCCGCAACCTGAAATTCACCACATAGTAAGAACTAATAAAAAAAAGTGACAATGCCAACGATCACTACAAAGAAGAAACAAGCGGGAAAGACATATACAGAAAAAAGAAGCACCAATTGGCAGCGACTATCAGAATTGAATTCCAGAAATGACTGATGGGTCGTCGCATTAATCACACCAACTGGAAACGACAAGGGAAATTAATGGCAAGTACGCGGGAACCAACAGTTCAACTAGAGAAAAATCATGGTAACATCTTTGACAAGCTTCACACGATGCTGATACAAAGAAAGCACACAGGAGTAGAATGGTTATTGTGAAATCGGTAAAAGAATAGAGAGATAGAGCATATGAAGCAGAGAGTGAAGGTTGTAGAGGTTGTAGAGACCACTAAGCTCAACGAATGACAAATTTACCACCATGGCACCACCTAAGCAGGGAGAACTGATCCAGACTGCCAGACAACCCCGAAGCAGCGTCGAAGCCCAATCATAGCCACAGGGAAGCAAACACTAACCACCTCAGCCTCCAGAAGTCATCAATGTGTTCAAAATCTCATTGCTAGATATGACACCATGAATCCCTACACCCATTGTGGAGGAAACCCAACAGACCGCACCAGCAGGTATGGACATTGATACGTTGGAAGAGGGATAGGGCCAACGGGCTTAGGATACAGACAACCAAGTGCACCTCGAAAACCCTCAATAAGCCCTAGGAATCAACGGGATGACTCCAAACCAGGAAGAAATGGTCACGCCGGAAGGATCACAGACAACAACGTCGGAACCACCACATGAAGGAGCAGTGAAAGATGTCACCAGCTGAGCAGAGGAGTATGTATAAGAACAAACAATGGAGGCTATAATCTTGAGTCAACCATCATAGAAAAAGGGCAAGAAGACAATACCTAGGTCACCACACAAGCAAACCAGCACAACCATTGTCTTGTCATGCATTCCGGAAGGGGTACACATACCAACAAATTTGTTAGGCCACATAGAGAAATTGAGGTACTCAAAACATGATGTGATGGAAAAGGACAAGTTCCCAGAGTTCTCCAAGCGATTCTACCTACATATTGTGGGTATAGGACCCTTTGGTGAACCAATTAACCAACCAGTCAAGTGGGCAGCAGGACTGGCCAAAACCGACATTCTAGGTCTTTAGGACCTACCACACTTTGGTAGGGGCCAATATGAAAAAAACTGCATCAAGAAATTGATGGAGGTTACACCTAGAAGATACCTATGGCTCAAATAACTCATCTCGATAGACGTAGATCTCATTGCATACATCACAGGGCTTCCATCATGGGGTGAGGATCCTGCACAGTTCTTGGAGGAAAAAACAAAGGATAAAGCACTGGCCAAGGAAATGAAGAATAAATATAGCACTGAAAGGGGGTCACACAGAATCATCATTGGGCGTATTAGTAACTCCGAGACAAGAATGGCCTTGAAAATTATGGCATGCAAATTACTCAAGAAATTCCACAAGAAGGAAGTCTCGGTCAGGGTTGTCATAGTTACAACACAGTGTGCCGAGGGCACCACACTCAGCTGGGCCCCTTATTTGTTGAATATGTTCCTAGACGACTGCAAGGATGCCCAGGATTTGGGGAAAAAATTTCATTATTCATGGCTACTCATCCTGATAGCCGTGATCAAATGTAAGGAGCCAAAGTATTAATTTTTTTCCACTATACCCAATCCCTGCCACAGAGTGCGATACTTATCGCTCGAGGCTACTTTAGACTCCAAGAACAAAAAAGAGAATGCATTGATATTCGAAGGCTATCTCAACGACATACATGACAACATCGCCAACACTTGGAGGGTAACACCAGAAGCAATTGCACAGTATCAGGGCATAGCGAACTTCAAAGCCACTAGACATGCGATGTGGATCTAGGCATGGAAATATCCCGACAATCAATGGCTACAACTGCATTACTGCATCAAGGAGGAAGACATAGAGATGGCCATTAAGGATTGTGAAGACGACTGGCGGATTACAGATCTCATTCGAGAAATACTCGAAGATATAGAGGGGGAGGAGGTAAGACAGGAAAAGACACAAGTTGAGGAGGTAACAGTGCCCAAGAAACCAAGGACAGGTCATAACAAGGCACAAAATAAAAAAGGGGGGACATCCAAGATAGGTGCTTAGACAGGGAATAAGAACAACACAGAGGCACCCCACAACGACATACATGACAACATCGCCNACAAAATAAAAAAGGGGGGACATCCAAGATAGGTGCTTAGACAGGGAATAAGAACAACACAGAGGCACCCCAGATACAATGAAAATAGGTCGAGGAAGCACAAGGAACTACATCAAGTGCTACTCCACAAGAGCAAGGCCAAACGAATAGGCCAGTCATCCAAATGGGGGGTGCGCACAAGAAGGCGAAGGCACACAAAATGCCCCCAGAATACACGATCACTGAGGATGATGCAGACATGGTGGCCCAAATGATCCAAGATCGCACAATCGAGGATTTTGAGAATGTTGCACACCAAAGGGACAGAATTGAGGAAGAGCTGACACACATACGACAACTCTTCATGTAGCTTGGGGAAGCACAGGACGTCGACATTAGTGTAGAAATGGTCCCATCAACATCACAGATAGGAGGTGAAGCTGAATCAAGTGAGTAGGACAAGATCTATATGACAACACAGCCGAGCTCAACATTTCATGTCACACCCAGCATGTTGTGCATGGATTAAATCATGGGGTAGACACCCCTAAAGGACTTGGCTCAAATACAATTGGTCTTGACGTAGATACCAACTAAGGCCTTGTATAAACTGCAAGTCAACGTTACACAAGAGGTACAGTCTCGCACACGCACAGATGCAGCGGAATTGCAGGAGACAAAGGACAATCGAGACACACTGGAATTGGTACTCGAGTAGGTTAATATTGAGACCAAAGATAAGAAGGACCGCGCGAATAGGATGGAACAAAAATTGGCCATAGCTTATGAGAAAATCCCAAAGAACGCGCAAATGCCCGAACTCACAATGACATAGAAGTTTGATTAGATTGTGCAAACAATTGATCAATACCAACAGGAGATTGAGCACCTACAGGATCATCTCACACCTACCACTCCACCAGAGGTGAAGAAGCAAAGGAAGTAGGAGGAAATAATGCAGATGAAGGATATAGAGCGACAAGTCCACGTGGCAACCGACTTGTTCGAGAAAGCAACAAAACTCTGGACGAAGCTGGAAGAGGATCAACAGGTCCAGTAGTGGGACGAGGAAGGAGAAAGGATAAGCATATCTATCCAGGACCTCAAGCAGAGGAAGAAGACAATGTCGATCATAGAGCGCATCAAAGGAGCACAATATATGAAGAAACTGCAGGAAAAACTCATCGTTGTGCAGACACAAAAAAATGAGCGCCAGGCTCAAATGGAACCACTTCAGGAGCGAACAACATAGGTCATTTCATAGGCAGAGGAAGCCAAAATAAATATGGCACAAACTCAGACAGAGTGTGCAAGGATGGTCAGCGACGATATTGCAGTGCAGGTCTTGGATGCACTCAAGGATAAGACCACACAGGCTTGAATGCAAGCAACATAGCTCACAAAGAGGCTCCAAGCGATCGCAAGAGAGATCGACAAAGCACACAAGGGTTAGGTGGCTTGGGATGAGCCACATGTCAGTGTTGGGGGCCTGTTGGAAGCAGGACGAATCAGAAATAAAGGTTATTTTGGGAAGAAAGGCATGCAAGAGGAAAGCGACAACTGGAAGGAAAAACAACACACACAAATACATGGAAGACCTAACGACTCTAGGGTTAGGGTTTTTTTAATACATTGTGATGGTTGATGAGCCAAAAAAACATACAAATAGACACCTAGGAGGTCTAGGAAGATGACGGGAAAAGGAGAGGGAGAAGAAGAGTTCAGGGGTTCTGATTTATGGAGTGTTACTCACGTGAGAAGAAGTAGCTAGTATGTAACACTACTGTAATCTGATCCAATTTTGTAAGTTGTTGAATTGTAGAGGGTCATAAGGATAGATCTCAAGGGTTAGATCATAGGCTGGGGAGCCTAGTGTGATCTAGTCTGCCTCATAATAGATCTCAACCCGATTGAGAGAGAGTTGTAAAGCGTACGACGTTGTAGCTGTGGAACTACTATAATAAAAGATCTAGAGAGCCAGATATTTGTGGACATAGCCCAAGGGGGGTGAACCATG
>JASDQU010501901.1:5184-19770 GCA_032191745.1 Picea mariana
CCCCCCTTGGCTTCCCTAGGAGTAAGCCTAGACGGAAGAAGCTCCTGTCAAGGTGACAGTGTGGGCAGAAGCTTAGACATTGTGTCTCCGAGGGCACACTGAGTGAGCAGGACTTAGCTCACGTCTGCAAGTGTGCATTAGGACGTCCACAGAAGGTAATGGGACAGATCCTACAGACCTGTGAGTGGAAATTGCATTAGAGGTGAGAAAGCACTTATTTTCTCCTTGCAAACAAGTGGTCATAGGCTAAAAAATGTCACTATGAACCGACTCTAATAGCTGAGAAGTATGCCTCACATCACCAACCAAAGTATCCACTATAAAATCACCAAATCTTGGAACATAAAAAACATCTCCAAATGTGGTGGGTTCAATTACAACTTCATAAAAAATAACACTTGTGTTGTCAGTTCTTGTATGAGCAAAAGGATCATATAGACAAAATCCTAGAGATGTTCCCATGTACTCGATCCAAACACGTTGAAAAGTGAAACTGATGACATCATACCTTGAATATTTGTTGAAAGTATTTTTTTACAAGGTATATCCACAAACCCTTTATCTGAAGAAGGGCAGTTATGTGCTTTGCCCAAAAATCATAATTAGCACCATTTAGGTAGGGAAACAACCATTTTGAATCCATAGGTGTTAAGCTGCCTTTATAGACCAAAAAAATATAAGAGTACCAAGCTCTTCTTGAAATCTATAATACCCTTAAACAAATCTGTAATATATATTAGCAGAAAAAGTAGATCATAAGATAGGGCATAAACCCAAGGAAACTCAAGACTACTAACCTCTTCTGGAAATCTACACTACACTTGAGCAAACCTGCAATATATATCAGTTGAAATAGTAAAGGAGGAAAGTGTGTTGGGTTTGGGGTTTTAAACCTTAGGAAAACCCTAGGCAACCCTAGACAAGAGGTGTTGGCCTTGAAAGAGAGTTTAAACCGTAAAAATGAGCCAAACTTTGGATTAGCGGCAAAAACGTTGAAACCCCGGTTCCATAGTCACAAAACAACAGTGATGCCACTAGCCAAAAGCCTACATCAACAATATTCAATATAATCAATAGCCACATCTGGCAAACCCCACACAGGGGAGGAGCATTCTCACTAGGATTGGAACTTGGGCCATTGTCAAAACAACCACTCCAAGCTGTCGCTAGAGTCTAGACCATAGCCCGACGAATGTAAAGGGACATTACATACATTACACCTAGATCATAGCTTTTCTTTTGAGTTGAATTACATCTTGGCATCCATGTTTTTGACATTGATGTATTAAATAGACATTTCCTCCCAGTCTTTCCTATATCTAGACTATATTTTCCAATTGCCTACATGGCCATTTGAATTGACTTCTGACTGCCTTGCCTAAAATATAATAGTTTTGGTCCAACATATGACTTTAACTTAGCCAAGCTATCTGGTGGTTAGGTTCACACTCCATTGACTGTTATGTCTTGGCATACTAACAATGGTGGTATTTTGTATCCTTGTTTTGTACGACATAGATGATCAGACTGACTCTCTCATTGAGCAACATTTATAATAATATACTTTATAAATTCGGTGTTTGCATAGTTTGTCCTCGTAATGAATATTTTTTTATCAACCTTTCAGGTTTCTTTTCTTGGAGCCATTTTCATTGTATTTCCTCTGAATGTTAATCATTGTGCAGTTATGCAGACCCAGAAGCAGCTATTGGATGTCGGGATGGAACAATCCGCATATTTGACATGTACAGCAATCAATGCTCTCGTATATTCAGGTATGTTTTGCATGGTTTTCTTCCCTTCATCTAACTTCTTGATTTATGCAAGATAACACACACAACTCAGTAAGAGCCTTAGTTTCGGAATACTTTCCTTTATAGTCTTAAAATTAAGTTCGATATGCATATGCATTCATTACAGGACCAACCTTTCTTAAACAATATATTCTCAAAAGATACAAGTCAAAGTATGAGTGTCAATTGCTAATAGGTTTTGCGGTGGTGAATTCTCACATATAGAAATGCAACACATAAGAGAAAAAGTGACTGAGGAGAAAACCTCAAAAAACAAATCATCAAGAAGATGTAATTGTTATTACATAGGTGGGCGTATCAGCCAAGTATGACATCTTTTAGTGATTTTTTTGGGCAAATAGTATTAAAGAAGTAAGCAATATGATATTTATTTTCTATATTGAATTGATGAGCATATCTTTTCAAAACAGTGCTTATTAAACTGTGATATTAGCATGCCTAGATTTTAGAGAGCCACACAGGGTACTGTGAATCTGTAAATTCCAGATCCTCACACCTTTGCAACGTTGTTGCAGAGACATTCAAGCAAATCAATAATTGGATTTAAAGCATTGACAATGGTTTTCTATCCTTAGGAGTACTTGGGTCAAATTCAGTTGTTAATCTAGGTTCTACATACTCGAGGATAATTTTAATACCTGATCACATAAGGCTCTACTAGTAAACAGTACACTCTTAATTTAGCAGACCTTCATGCCATCCACGTAATGCCAGGCCTTACTAGTTAACAAGAAAGCAGGATATTTAGAAAGTGATCTCATCATGCATGTCACACGCTAATCTCTTGGGGGTTCCAAAACAGAAATCATGAGTATTTTTATTCATCGTGCTTGCAACAAGTGTCAAGAGATTAGCTTGCAATATGAGTAGCCAGAAAAGTTAAGAAATCGAGAAGAGTGACTCATAAGTATGATAGGACTGATTACTATGCTCAATTTCCTCTCTTTCAAGATATTGCTTAGAAAGTTAGGCAGTATTTCGCCTTTTGAATTTGCAGCCTACAATAACTAGATGATCTGTCTTTAATACAAACAAAGTATTCTGAGCTCTCACATTACAATTGGAGTGTGGAAACATGCATCTTGTTGTGGATATGTGCAAAAAAGCACCGAATGGAAGCAAAGTGAGAGGACAAACCTCTGATCCGATCAAGGTCTTCTTCTTGGAAACTTGAGGAACTAAGTTGCTAATGATCTTAAGCCATAGTTGCACATTAATCTTGACATAAAGGAATCAGAGGCACTACATGAGAATGTAGAATTTGGAATTGAAAAGGAAATTATGGAAATATTAGGGCACGTTTAATCAATGAATTCAAACATCATACAATTCACAATCATTGGAGAAAGATGAATGAAGCCAAATGAGTTTCCAAGATCTTAGATGTAATTTATACATAGATTAATGGAAGAAAACATTGTTCCATGGGGATGTGTCCTTGGGGGTAGGTGACATGTCCCCATTGTTGAGATTTGGGTACCTTGGAAAGTGGTCCCCTTGTGTTTGTGAGTCTCTAAACACAAAGGGGGAGACTATTACCCTTATTTACTTTACTTTACGTTCTAATTTCACTTTGACTTAGGAGTTTAAGTAAAAAGTGAAATATGTCACTTAAATCATTAAAGTGACATTTAATTCACTTTGTGGGTGAGTTAAAAGACATAAAGCAAACTAAGGAAAGTGGGTTTCCTAAGTGAGATTTTAGAATTAAATCTCACCCATTGATTAGACTCGGCTAGATCGGTTCTAGGCCATTGATCTTTTAAGGTTTGGCCAAAGGAGGCTAAGCGAGGAAAAAGGGTAATGAAGAGGCTCATTCTTCACTTGAGAGATTTGAAAGGAGAAGAGGAGGAGAAGAGCTCTTGGGCACACATCTTGAGGAGGAGAGGGTGCATGAGGCCAAGGCTTGAGGAGGAGCAATAGCTTGTTGGTAGCTTGCATGGAGAGGCTCCAATGGAGGAGTGAGCTACATCTTGAGGAGGGGCGCATTCACCTAGAGTAGGGGTGCATTTGATAGGAGGAGAGGCGCATCCTTGAGAGAAGAAGGGCACACCTAGCTTGTGGAAGGTTCCCATCTCATGGGGGAGACTCATTCACTATGCTTAGGCACACTCTAGAGTGTAGAGGGCACAAGGGTGAAGGAGGGCGCATACATGTGGAGTTTTGCTAGAGGAGGGGCACACTTGAGCCTTAGTGTGAACCATTGCTGAAGATAGAACAGAAATCCACTCTTATAAGACTAATAGATTGCTGTCCAAGTTAGCTCTTACACATGCATCAAAACATAAAATACTTGTTAATTTTATAAGCAGCTGCGAGAGCCATTCCCTTGGAGGATGGCTAAGATCCTAGACGAGATCTAGGGCCCCCAGTGCACTACTGGGGTATTTGGTCTGGGACCAAAGAGTCAGTGCCATGGCAAAAGACCCTTCTTAGGGCCCCCGGTATATGACTGGGGTTCTTAGGTTGAGACTAAGCAGGTAAGCCCCTAGATATGTCTAGGGCCCCTGGAAATATCCAGGGTACCCATGCCTGAGGCATGGGTTGATCCATGGTCTTGTACCATGGTGGAAAAGACCCTTATGAGGGCCCCCAGTATACGACTGGGGTTCTTGGTGAATAACCAAGTAGTGAAGACCCCTGAGAGGGCCCCCAGTATACGACTGGGGTTCTTGGTCTATGACCAAGCAGTCAAAGCCACTAGATAAGCCTAGGGCCCCTGGAAAAGTCCAGGGTACCCATGCATACGGCATGGGTTGATTCTTGGTCTATGATCAAGCAGGCAAAGCCCCTAGATAAGCCTAGGGCCCCTGAAAAGTCCAGGGTACCCATGCATACGGCATGGGTTGATCCTTGGTCTCTGACCTAGGTGGATAAGACCCCAAGAAAAGTCCCGGGGCTACTTGATTCTCTATCAAGTACTTGATGGTACATGACCTTCCTTGAAGAAGGACATAACCACAAGAGGGATAAGTCCCATATGCAGTGATGATAAAGTAATAGGTTCACCATGTGATATGAAGGAATGAGTAATGCCACCTTGCAAACCCTCCCTTACCCTTGCTTGATTGGTTTGGGGTTTTGTTGTTTTATTAAGGGGTAAAATTAAATTTAAAATTCAAATGTTATTATCACATGTTTAAATTTCAATTTAAACATGTGATTTTTAATTCAACTTTACCTTACCGTTGCCCTAACCTAAACCTATATAATAAACCCTCCCGTCTCACTTTTCACTCACCTATCATCTCTCTTAAGAGCTAGCGCTGATCTTCTTTTGCTATGGTCTGCGGCCTCTTGGTATTTTTTGTGGGAGCTGCCCTTTGTATTTGCTGAGAATAGCTTCCAGCCTGCCGCTTCCTTTGCTATGGATGTCTCCTTGCTGCGGCCCCTCTGCTGGTGTAGTGTCTTCTGGTTGTGCCCTCTTTGTTTGTTGTTGCAGAGATATGTGATGTGGCTGTGGCTTCCTTGGTTTAGGCTGAATGTGGTGCGGCCCTCCTCTAACCATTGTGGTATGGGCTGAATGTGGTGCATCCCTCCTCTAACCATTGCAGTATGGGCTGATAGGGGTACGGCCTTCCCTTATTGTTGAGAGGTGGCTGGGAGGTGCAGCATCCCCTTGTTTACTGTTGAGAGGTGGCTGGGAGGTGTGGCCTCCCTTTGCTGTAAAAAGTACAAGCTTTCCCTTACTTGCTGTAGGGTTCTGATGTGAAACCACCCCTCTCCCCAACTGTGTGTGATATATAGATATGGCCCCTCTCCCTGCTGTGTGATCTAGGAGTGGCCTCTTTTATATTGCTGCTGTGAAGGTTTTTATCCTCAGAATTTTATGTGAGGGTTTGAGAGTTTTTCTTTTTGTTTGTGTGAGGGTTTATTCATAGCTTTAATGAGTGAGGTTTTGGATGACTCATGTCTCCTTCTGTTTGAGGGTTTGACTGTGTGATGTCTCTATGTGTTTTCTCCCTGTGGCCTCTTTGTTGGGTGGCAAGAAAGTTCCTTCTTTCTATGGCATTAAGATCCTCTATAGATCCATGAACTGAACCTTTGTCTGAGCATACTAACCTGGCCCTACACCTCTTGTGGTTAATGTGCCAYCTTCAAGGTAAGGTTGCAGTRYCAGGTATGTATCTTACTCATCTCTTCTAGATTTGGTTTRATTTTATTACAGAACTGTCTAACCTAGTARATCTGAAGAAATGTTTTGAAGTTATAAGTTATTCAATGATTGGACTAAATAGTTAGATCAGAAATCTGTGTTTAGTCATTTAGATTTATTGAAGTCTTCAGATCTGTTCACTGCTACATTAGATCTGAGTACTTTCTCTTTAGATCTGAGTTTATATTTATATTGATCAGAGTTTTCTCTACAAGTTTGTTGCTATCCTTCTTAGATCTACATGCTATGTGTTCTATCCCTGTTTGAGTTACAGAGCTATTTGCTTTAAATCATTGAAATTTAAAAGAGACTACTGTTCTGCAATTTTACCCTAAATCTAACATGGTATCAGAGCTATGGACGTGAAAGGAGCTCAAGAAGAAGTCTTGAGCCCATGTAGATCCTACTCTGGGAATTTGTTTTGCAGATAAGAAGTAAGGAATGGTTTCCTGTGTAGAATTGAGAAGGTTTTAAATTTTGGTTAAGCTCAAGGTAAGTAAATATCTTCAGCAGTCCTAATACCTTTTCTAAAAGGAAACTGTTATTGATTATTTATGCTTTGGAAAGGAACCCATTCCATTTTCTAACTGTTAGAAAACTGTCATGATAAGAACAGTTTGGACATAATGAAATTGTTCTTGAATGCTTTCTAGATAATACTAGATTGTCTCTTTAAAGGCTATTACCTCTGCATCTTTTAGCAAGTGAGATTTGATCAAAGGTTTGAATGACTGTGGGTTTGTCTGAAATTAAAGTACATAATAGTCAAGCACTTTCTGTTCTGGTCCTAAAGGTTGGAAAGTGCACACCTGAGATAAAACGTTGTCACAATAGTAAACTGTCGCTCTGATGCATACTAAAGTTTATCACTGTAACCTGCTTGTTCCTTCTATCACTTTGATCAAGCCTATTGACAAGAAGTTATCCCTTATATTCTATGAACTGATTGATATAAAAAAAAGGGGGCAGTGAATGATCTTGCTAGCACTCATATGAAATGCAATTTAATTACTTGATCTGTTATGGAGTGTCTAATGCTAGTTTGGGAAAGTTTCTTTGTCAAGAAAGTTCTAGAGGCCAGGATCTTTTACCTCTGAAAGGAACTCTTAGTGAATTCCCTAGCTTACCTTTGATCAGCAAGACTTTTCTTTTATACTGTTTGACTGAAGATTAAATGACAAACTCAGTTGAGAGAAGATAAGATCTGATCAAAGGACTGATGCAAAATGCTTGGAAAAGCAATCATCATGTTAAGATGATAGGTGATAATTTTGTAAAGTTTTTGATTGATAAGTACTCAACTTTCATAATAAACTGTTGATAAATTACTTTGTCTTAACTGAACTGCTGGGATTGACAACACCTTATGCATCCTCGTGTTGTATGTCACAAAGAGTAAACAAGTCTTAAAATTGACCACAATACATTGTGTGGTAGAAACTCAGAAATGACTTTGGTATCTAGCTTTGAATGAGATGACTCTTGACATTGCAGTCTTTGATATGTTATCTACTTATGGATGAGTATACACAGGACAGTAAGAGATTCTCTTACGGATATTAAAGTTACTTGAATTGACAGATTTATTTCTGTAGAAGTCCTGGTTAATTTGAGTCAGTAGCATGATACAAAGTTCATGCACATCTCAAACCTAAGCAAGTTTCATGTACACCTCATTTACATGACTACATATGACATCAAGATGAGATTACCTTGATGTCATCTCTAAGTACCCATGTCTAAACTGAATATTGTCAGAATTTCATATTTTATTATAAATAAGGAATCTATGATTCCAGCACCTACTTATTTTTGATAAAGGTTAAGCTTTTCTCCTTGATTGGAAACCGAGCTGTCAGTTGATCTTTTATGAAAGACAACAGATAACCTTGGGCTATTTCATTAGTTAAAGAGTCCAACATTGTATCTTGGTAGATGGGATCATTTCTGTTTTGAGGAAACCCTACTGATATCATTTTTGTATTTGAGTCATTGTCCTTGGCATAGGAACTTAGAAGTCTGAGTCAGCTTTTCATTTTTGAATCCCGTATTGGCACCAAGAACATCTTAAAAAGTTATGATACCTGGACAGAGTCAAATGTCTGTATGGGTTCAGAGGGAGCAAACTGACAGAGGGAGCAAATTGACAGAAAGGCAGATTTTTAGACTCAGAGGGAGCAGTCCCTGAATATGAGTTAGTCCTTGACCGACAACAAAATTGGCAGCTTAATAGAATCCAAGGATTCTATCAGTTCCCTTGAAAGGAAACCAGCCTGATGCCAAGAAATACTAAAGAAAGCAGAAAAGCCTCCAGCACCTAAAGGCACTGGCACAGGAAGCATAAACCAGATGTGTATTCTGGTCCTCTAGATGAAGTGAATCTTATGATTGATTCAGAAACTTCCACAATTGAAATAAGGAAAGTTGCTGTGACAGAAAAGAATGATGTATGGTCTATAAGAACTCGTAATAAAACAGTGGTAATCTCCATCAAATAAATCCTATATGGAGGATATACTTGTGACTCATGACCTATGACAAGATCCTTATCTTCATCAGGATTTTTTTTGTCACCTTCTTGTTTTGGATACTTCATCTGATAGATGTTAAGTTTTTTTTAAAACAGTGAAGTAAAACAAGAAGCTATCCATGAAAAGAACCTCATGGACTATAACTCTAGGAGCTCGGTATGACAAAATCTTGAGATCATCCTTATGTGAAGATTGTTCAAAATATTCATTTGTTTCTTACAGGAAAGGATTTTTTTTATAGCTCAGACTAAGAGGGAGCTCTTCTGCAGAAGTTGAAATGAAAGACTTGGATCTTTCACATTACTGAGCTTGAAGTTTTTGGCAGAAATCAGGAGAGATATTTCTCTCACAGGATAAATATGTAGTTGATGTGCTTCACAGTTTTGGCATGATAGACTGAAAATCCATGAGTACACAAATGATCTCTAATCCAAAGAATCTACGAGATCAGGCCACAAGTTCAGATTCAAAAGTTCCCACCTTACATCGACAGATCATTGATTCATCTCGTACATACGAGAACAAACATCTGTTATACGGTAAATGTTCTCAGTCAGTTCACATGTGAACTGAAACATTTACATACAGTTACTGTGGAACACATTCTGAGATACGGTCTCAGATACACCTCAAGTAGAGGTATATGGCTCCATGGTTTCACAAATCCAGATTGGATGGGCAGTACAGTGGATTAAAAAAGTACTTCAGGTTATTGCTTCAGTTTGGGTTAAGCAATGATTTCCTGGTCCAGCAGGAAATAGGGCTCCATAGCCCAGAGCACTGCAGAAGCTGAATACATTGCTGCTAACGCTGCAGGCAGAGAAGCAGTGTGGCTCAGGAAGCTTCTCTCAGACTTGTTCAGTTCAGAGCTTGAACCCACAGTCATTCACTGTGACAGTCAGAACAGTGTTAAGCTCACTGAGAACCCTGTGTTTTCGAAACACATTGTGATGAGATATTACTATGTCCGGTACATAGTTCAGAAGAACGTCCTCAGCTTTTAGTGCTTCAAACAGCAGAACAAACAGCAGATATTTTTCATCAAGCCACTGTCAAAGTTTGTATACTTTCGTGACAGGCTTGATATAACTGAGAATGCCTCTCTTGCCGAGAGGGAGTGTTAATTTTATAAGCAGCTGCGAGAGCCATTCCCTTGGAGGATGGCTAAGACCCTAGACGAGATCTAGGGCCCCCAGTGCACTCTTGGGGTATTTGGTTTGGGACCAAAGAGTCAGTGCCATGGCAAAAGACCCTTCTTAGGGCCCCCGGTATATGACTAGGGTTCTTAGTCTGAGACTAAGCAGGTAAGCCCCTAGATATGTCTAGGGCCCCTGGAAATATCCAGGGTACCCATGCCTGAGGCATGGGTTGATCCATGGTCTTGTACCATGGTGGAAAAGACCCTTGTGAGGGCCCCCAGTATACGACTGGGGTTCTTGGTGAATAACCAAGTAGTGAAGACCCCTGAGAGGGCCCCCAGTGTACGACTGGGGTTCTTGGTCTATGACCAAGCAGTCAAAGCCCCTAGATAAGCCTAGGGCCCCTGGAAAAGTCCAGGGTACCCATGCATACGGCATGGGTTGATTCTTGGTCTATGATCAAGCAGGCAAAGCCCCTAGATAAGCCTAGGGCCCCTGAAAAGTTCAGGGTACCCATGCATACGGCATGGGTTGATCCTTGGTCTCTGACCTTGGTGGATAAGACCCCAAGAAAAGTCTCGGGGCTACTTGATTCTCTATCAAGTACTTGATGGTACATGACCTTCCTTGAAGAAGGACATAACCACAAGAGGGATAAGTTCCATATGCAGTGATGATAAAGTAATAGGTTCACCATGTGATATGAAGGAATGAGTAATGCCACCTTGCAAACCCTCCCTTACCCTTGCTTGATTGGTTTGGGGTTTTGTTGTCTTATTAAGGGGTAAAATTAAAGTTAAAATTCAAATGTTATTATCACATGTTTAAATTTCAATTTAAACATGTGATTTTTAATTCAACTTTACCTTACCCTTGCCCTAACCTAAACCTATATAATAAACCCTCCCCTCTCACTTTTCACTCACGTATCATCTCTCTTAAGAGCTAGCGCTGATCTTCTTTGCTGTGGTCTGCGGCCTCTTGGTATTTTCTGTGGGAGCTGCCCTTTGTATTTGCTGAGAATAGCTTCCAGCCTGCCGCCTCCTTTGCTATGGATGTCTCCTTGCTGCGGCCCCTCTGCTGGTGTAGTGTCTTCTGGTTGTGCCCTCTTTGTTTGTTGTTGCAGAGATATGTGATGTGGCTGTGGCTTCCTTGGTTTGGGCTGAATGTGGTGCGGCCCTCCTCTAACCATTGTGGTATGGGCTGAATGTGGTGCGGCCCTCCTCTAACCATTGCAGTATGGGCTGATAGGGGTACGGCCTTCCCTTATTGTTGAGAGGTGGCTGGGAGGTGCAGCATCCCCTTGTTTACTGTTGAGAGGTGGCTGGGAGGTGTGGTCTCCCTTTGCTGTAGAAAGTACAAGCTTTCCCTTACTTGCTGTAGGGTTCTGATGTGAAACGGCCCCTCTCCCCAGCTGTGTGTGATATATAGATATGGCCCCTCTCCCTGCTGTGTGATCTAGGAGCGGCCTCTTTTATATTGCTGCTGTGAAGGTTTTTATCCTCAGAATTTTATGTGAGGGTTTGAGAGTTTTTCTTTCTGTTTATGTGAGGGTTTATTCACAGCTTTAATGAGTGAGGTTTTGGATGACTCATGTCTCCTTCTGTTTGAGGGTTTGACTGTGTGATGTCTCTATGTGTTTTCTCCCTGTGGCCTCTTTGTTGGGTGGAAAGAAAGTTCCTTCTTTCTATGGCATTAAGATCCTCTATAGATCCATGAACTGAACCTTTGTCTGAGCATACTAACCTGGCGCTACACCTCTTGTGGTTAATGTGCCACCTTCAAGGTAAGGTTGCAGTACCAGGTATGTATCTTACTCATCTCTTCTAGATTTGGTTTGATTTTATTACAGAACTGTCTAACCTAGTAGATCTGAAGAAATGTTTTGAAGTTATAAGTTATTCAATGATTGGACTAAATAGTTAGATCAGAAATCTGTGTTTAGTCATTTAGATTTATTGAAGTCTTCAGATCTGTTCACTGCTACATTAGATCTGAGTACTTTCTCTTTAGATCTGAGTTTATATTTATATTGATCAGAGTTTTCTCTACAAGTTTGTTGCTGTTTTTCTTAGATCTACATGCTATGTGTTCTATCCCTGTTTGAGTTACAGATCTATTTGCTTTAAATCATTGAAATTTAAAAGAGACTACTGTTCTGCAATTTTACCCTAAATCTAACAATACTCCTTTAGGATCTTTACACCTACTTGCTGAAATAAAAGAAAGCAAACTGCAAGATCTTTACACAAGATTTTTTGGTCAACATGACCCTGGAAAAACTCCCATGGAGAAAACTAGTTTGAGAGGAAATTTTATCATGGAGTCTTAAGGTAAAATAACAACAAGAAAATACACAAGAAGAACTTGATACATTAGCCAACTCCACTTGATATTTGCTTTGGAATTCTTCTTGGAATATGTGCCTCTCTTGAAGAATGCACCCCTCTTTCCTTGTGCTTGCTAGATGGAGCTTTGCGCCCCCTTTACCTCTTGCCTACTAACCTTTAGTTTTCACCCCTTGCTTGTATGGGTGCGCTCTTTCTCACTTGTGCACCCTCCTCAAGCTTAGGTGCACCCCCAATACTAGAGTGCCCCTCTCACAAGCTTGATGCGCCCTTGACACTAGTGCGCACTTCCTCAAGCATGTGCACAACTCCTCGAAGGAATGCTCAATCTCAAAGCTTATGTGCCCCTCTTCTATGGCGCACCTCCTTCTCCAAATTCTCTCCTCCTCCTCTCTTCTCCTTCACTCAAATCTCTCAAGTCAAGAATGAATGCCCTTTTTGCCTCCTTTCTCTCCTTTAGCCTCATCCTTAGGCTAACCTAGGAAACTAATGGCCAAGATTAGATCTTAGGCCAAAACTCCAATCAATGGTGGAGATTAAATCTCCAAAATGACTTAAGTCTCCTAAGTCACTTTATGTTATTAAAATCTCTTTGTGACTTAAGTGAAATAAAGTCACTTTGACTTTATAACATAAAATAAAGTGGTGAGGGTCAAATATTTCCCCCTTCGAGTTAGACACTGAATAACTCAAGGAGACCACTTTCCAAGGTACCCAAATCTCAACACTCACTCTTACCGAGGAAGGTGTTACTCACCACTTCCATCTTGCCCCCGAAGTAGACATGCTTGCACCTTTTCAAGGACTTGGTGAGAATGTCTTCAACCTGCTCATCAATCGAAATATACTGAAGTTGAACTGCCCCTCGCTGAACCCAATCTCTGATGAAGTGGTATCTAATCTCTATGTGGTTCGACTTGTCATGAAACAATGGATTCTCAGAGAGTTTGATACAAATCTGATTATCGTAGTGAATAACTGTAGGCCTCAACTCACGACCAATAGGCCAAACAAAAACTTGCGAAGCCAGATGGCTTCATAGCTGGCCTAACTAGCTGCCATGTACACTGCCTCAACAGAACTCAGTGCCACTGACCTCTATTTCTGGATGAACTGGGAAACAACTGCTGATCCCAACCCAAAACAACACCCTGAGGTGCTCTTCCTATCAACTGCACATCCTGCCCAGTCTAGGTCTGTGTAGCCAATTGACCTGACCCCATCTCCTCTAACATAGTCCAATCCATAATCCACTGATCCTGCAATGTACCTCAACACATATTTTGCCGCAATCCAATGCACACTCCTAGGCTCCACCATGTATTGGCTGAGAGTATTCACGACAAAACAAATATTTGGTCTAGTGTTGACCAGATACATCAAGGAAGCAATCAACTTATGGTATCTCGTGGCAGCCACCAACATGGAATCTAAAGCGCTAAGCTTCTACCAGTTGGTGACCATAGGTGTTGACATGGGTATGCAGTCCTCCGTCTGAAATATGCTTAGAATATCTGCTGCATACTTCCCATGTCCTAGAAAGATGTGCCCATCCTCCTGCCATACCTCCATGCTCAAGAAATAGTGCATCAATCCAATGTCCTTCACCTCAAACTCTGATGCAAGTCCGCGCTTGCAATCAGCTATGAGATGCTCCCCTCTTATGATGAATAGATCATCAACATATAGTATGAGAATGAGTGTATCCTCTCCTTGAATGATGTAGTAGAGGTTCGGATTTGCCTCACTCTTCTCAAAGCCCATCTGAAGCAAGTAGGAGTCAATCCTCGACTACCAAGCTCGAGGAGCTTGCTTCAGTCCATACAGTGCCTTTTTCAAGAGGCACATGTGGGACTCTCTCCCCAACACGTCGAACCCCTGTGGCTGCCCAATGCAGTGTTGATTATGTCGACGATTTTTCGAGACTTTTTCAAAAAATCGCGACTTTTACCCCTGGCCGATTTTTAAACCCTTAAAAGTCGCGATTTTTAAAAAGTCGCGACTTTTATTAAAAATCGGCTGACTTTTTCCTAAAAGTCGCGGTTCGACCCTAAAAGTCGCCGGACGCAGGGACCCGCGGGGCATAAGGGCGCATTTTTTTTTTTTTTGTCATTACGGATTTTTTGCTTGTGGAGAAGGAAGGAGAAGGGTTTGTGGTCTTCCTCAATCACTGTGGAGGCAACTTAACAACCATCATCATCACGATCAAGGATTTCTAAGTGGTGCAAGGGTTCAATTTCATTTGCCAACTGGTGTTGAATCTTCCATTCATAGGTATGTATCTAAATCCCTCCATGTTAATGTTTATTTTCCATAGATTTTTGCAAGTTTGCTTGCATCTTTGCTTGCCTACGTTTTTTTTTTTTTTATGGTCATTTTGCCATGATTTTCATGCCCATAAAACAATGTAATGTTTTTTTTTAATGGGACAGCAAGCTTGAGCCTTGCTGTTAATTTTTTCTCCACCCTCTTATTGTCATTTTTCATTGCTAATAATCTAATCTAGAGGTCTGATTTTTTTTACCAATGGGCTGTTATTTTTTTCTAGTGGGGTTTAATATCGTTTTCTTGTTTTTTTGTGCCTTAGGGTTGAATTTT
>JASDQU010501901.1:19820-30819 GCA_032191745.1 Picea mariana
TCTAGAGGTCTGATTTTTTTTACCAATGGGCTGTTATTTTTTTCTAGTGGGGTTTAATATCGTTTTCTTGTTTTTTTGTGCCTTAGGGTTGAATTTTGAAGCTGTCAATTTCATCAAAAAATATGCTGAAGCTTTTGGATCCATTTTGGGTGTATGGGATCCCTGAAGATGGGACAAACCGACAAAAATTGAATTGCAAACTTTGTGGGGTGAACATGTCAGGAGGGATATGCAGGTTGAAATATCATTTGGCTAAAATCCCCTGGCATGATGTTGGCGTTTGTGATAAATCAACCCCGGAGATTATGAGAATTGCGTTTGATGCACTTGAAGCAAAGGATAAAAATAAAGATGAAAAAGCAGCAAGGAAGGCCGAACTTTCATTAAGAAGTTTAGGGACATCTGCCGCAGAGGGACAGGGTAGTGGGAGGGGCTCCACAGATTCAGGTACCGGGAGTCGGAGGCTTTCATCTTATTTTCCAGAACGAACCACCCTTGGAGCACAGCCTTCCATCAGGTCAATGTTCAAGAAAAAGGAGAAGAAAGAAGAAGACAGGGTTGTGGGGAGGTGTCTTTTCTGGAGTGACATACCTCTCAACATCACCAAGAATAATCCATTTTGGCAACCGATGTGTGATGCCATTGTTGTTGTTGGCCCAGGGTATAAAAACCCTACCTTTGAGGAGTTGCAGGGGCCAATTCTTCTAGAAGAAAAGACGGACATCAACTCTAGATGGGCAGAGTTCAAGAAGTCATGGGAGATCTCTGGATGCACAGTGATGTTTGATGGCTGGACAGATAGGAAGGGTAGGTCCCTTCTCAATTTCTTGGTACATTGTCCTAGAGGTACCATGTTTATCAAATCAATAGATGCATAAGCACATGTGAAAGATGCAGCATTGTTGTGCGAGTTGATGGATGCGTTCATCCAGGAGATCGACGTGCATAATGTGGTGCAAATCATAACAGATAATGCAACTAATTATGTGGCTACTGGTAGGTTGCTTATGGAGAGGAACTGTTCATTGTTTTGGACTCCATGTGATGCACATTGTATTGATTTGATGCTTGAGGATATGGGGAAAACCTCCTTCATCAAGGAGGTAATTGATCAGGCTAGGAGCGTCCCCAAGTTCATATATAACCATATTTGGGTTCTTAGCCTCATGAAGAGACACACCAGAAACAGGAAGTTGTGACGTCCTGCAATCACTCGTTTTGCCACCAACTTCATTACTCTTCAGTCTTTGCTTGAATGTCAGTTTGAGTTGAAGCAAATGTTTGTTTGTGATGAGTGGCGGGATTCTACATATAGCAGGAAAGAGGATGGGAAAGCCATTGCTAGATTGGTGTACAATGACTCCTTATGGGAAGGAGTGGCAGAGGTGTGCTCAGTGAGTGAACCTTTGGTAAAGGTTCTGAGATTGGTTGATAGCGATAAACTAACAATGGGCTATTTGTATGAGGCCATGGATAAGGCCAAAGAAGCTATCTGGGCTTATTATGTGGGAAAGGGTAGCCACGGGTTTCGTAGATAGATGTTATTATGGGATTTGATTGATACTCGATGGACTGGGATGCTCCATCGACCCATTCATGCAGCAACAATTTTCCTTAACCCTGCATTTTCCTACAAATACAACTTTGCTTTTGATGGTGAGGTGATGGAAGGGCTCCATGCTTGTCTTCAGAGGATGGTACCTGATGTCGCGATTCGCCTTGATATTAATCGCGAGATAGAGATGTATCGGGATGGTACTGGACTATTTGGCTATGAAGATGCTGTTGCTTCAAGGAACATTTTGTTGCCACGTAAGTCATTAGAATTTAGAAGATAGTTCAACTTAGAACTTTATGTTTTTAAAATTCAAATTTCAATTATGTATTTTAAATTTAAAAATTTATTTTAAAGTTGAATTATGTTTTATTTATGTTATCTTTCTTTCTTATTTGTTGTAGATGTTTGGTGGCAAAACTATGGTGCAAGGGCACCAAATTTACAGAGATTTGCCATCCGAATCCTGAGTCAAACATGTACCTCTTCGGGATGTGAGCGCAATTGGAGTGTATTTGAAAAAATACACTCAAAGAAACGCACCAAGTTAGAACTTATGAGCAGTTACATTTATTGTAATTTGTAATTTATGAGTCTATGACCGTCTAATATATTATGAGTCATGACCCTCAAAAGTTAAAAATCATTAAATTTTTTATGACCCTCTTACAGGTTAGAGTTCTCACGTCTCAATGACTTGGTGTATGTCCATTACAATCTTCGACTATGGTTGAAGCAAATGGATAGAACACTGGATGTGGATGCCATTTCCTTGGACAATATTGATGTATTGTCTAAGTGGAGGGTGGAGTCTGAGATGCCTACCATGGAGGAGGCACCTGCATGGATAGATGAGGAACCTGAACAACAACAGGCCTTGGAGGAGCAACAGGGAGAGGAGGAGCGGGAGGAGGAGTAGGAGGAGGAGGAGGAGGAGGAGGAGGAACAGGAGGAGGAGTGGCCTGAAGACATCATGGAGGGTGATGTGCAATCATCAACACAACCTTCTACACTTATTGATGCACCTACTCCTGCACACACCAGTGGTCATCCACTATCAGATGCAGGGCCTTCTACTGTCAGGGGCAGGCTTGACAAACAACCCCTTATCTTTTCTCGTAAAAGGGGGAGAGGCGAAGGCCGACGTTGATATTAGATAGCTAGCTGCTAGTTTTGTTTCATTTGTCATTATATATCAGACATCTACAGACTCCATCAAGATGATGAATCATGAGATACATTTTATAATTATATATGTGATGTCATTTTGTATTGGAGAGGCCCTTCAACATTCAATATCGACATTGATGTATAACTTTTTATTTGGCATCCACTAGTGACTACATATATATCAATGATTTCTCCATATTTATGTGCCAATGTGTTTATCTGATGTTGTTGTTGCTTTATATGTTTAAAATTTTGAAAAAAAATGAATATATTTTGTGTTTTTTAATGTTTGTCGTGGTTTTCCGATTTTTTGCCGACTTTTGCCGAAACGATTTTTTCCGGACCCTCGCCGACTTTTTGCTGATGCCGACTTAATCAACACTGGCCCAATGTATACATCCTCCTCCATGAAGCCATTCAGAAATGCAGTCTTCACATCCATCTTATGGATCTTCCAACCCATCTTTGTTGGAATGGCCATAATACTCTGGATAGAAGTATATCTCGCAATTGGTGTGAATGCCTCATCGTAATCAATTCCCTCAATCTGAGAGAATCCTCTCTCCACAAAACGATCCTTGTGTTTCTCTATGCTGCCATCTGCAACATACTTGACCTTATATAGCCACCTGGAAGTCACCAATGACTTCCCCTCAGGTCAAGGCACCACCTCCCACACATTATTGCACATGATGGAGTCATACTCCTCCTGCATGGCCTCTCTCCAGACCTGCTGGTCTGCTACCTGCGTAAAAAGTAGTGGGCTCTGAATCTGTAATGCTTGTCACCATAGGCAAGTAGGACCCACACCTCTCTGACACTCTTCTTTCTCTCATCAACCTCTGAGGCTCTCCAACATACTCCTTGGCTTCCTTCAGGGTCTCCTGAAACCATCTCGGTTTCCTCTTCCCTGAAGCAACCTCCTATCGAGCAGTCTCCTCATGCCCCTGAGTCTCATCCGTAGATCTCTGCAAAGCAGTCTGTGATCCTGAAGCATGTGCACCAACTGTCTGTATGCAAGGCATCTGTGAACGTGAAGCTGTACCTGGTGGACCAGTCACCCATGAACTTAGTGTACCTTGCGATGCATCATTCCGCATTTGTGGGACCTCCTCAACTCGTCTTTCAACTCTAGAGATCTCTTGAATGCTTGATCCTCCTCGAATCCTACATCTCTCCTCAGTGTTGGAATGTAGATTCGATAGGCCTTAGAGACCTCTGAATATCCAACTAGAATCCCCTTCTCTGTGGTAGGATCTATCTTTGTCCTCTTCTCAGAAGGGACATGAGAGAACGTCAAACACCCAAATATGCGTAGGTGCTCAACATCAGGCCTACTCCCAGTGAAGGCCTCCTCATGAGTCTTCCTCCCCAAAGCTCTATGGGGACTCCTGTTCTGCAGATACACTTGAGTACTGCAAGCCTCTGCCCATAAGTAGAATGGCAATGCCTGATAATGCAACATCGATCTCGCTGCACCAACTATGGCCCCGTTGTTCCTCTCTGCAACCCCATTCTACTGCGGGTTGTAAGGAACGATCAACTACCTCCTGATACCCTGCTGGGTACAAAAATATGCAAACTTGGTGGAGGTATACTCACCTCCATTGTCCGACCGCAAGACCTTGATCTTTCTTCCTGTTTGGTCCTCCACAAGAGCTTTGAACTCTTGGAACCTCTTGAAGATCTCACTCTTGGTCTTCAGGAAAAAGATCTAGGTCTTCCTGGAGTGGTCATCAATGAAAGTCATGTAGTACTCACAAGCACCCAAGGAAACGTGTGACATGGGCCCACACACATTAGTGTGTATCAAATCAAGTACCCCAATTGATCTACTGTCACTACTGGGAAAGATAGTCTTGGTGTACTTCCCAAGAGTACACCCTCTGCATACCCCCTGATGCTCAATGCCGAAATGTGACAAACCTGTCACAATCTCTCTCAACAATCTCAGAGCTCCACGATGCAAATGAGCCATCCTCCGATGCCATAACTCACATAACTGACTGTTGCTGCTGCTACTAGCCAACACATGCAATGGCTGAAAAAGTAATCTGTATAGATTCCCCTCACATGTCCCAATCACTCTGTGAGAAGTAATACTAGACTCCTTAGGGTGAATGAGGACCTCTGTCCCTCTGAAGGACATGTCAAACCCCCTATCTTGAATGGAGGAAACTGAGATAAGATTCTTCTTCAGCCCAGGGACATACAATACATCCCTGAACACCAAGGGTGGCCTCTGTTATTGCGTAGTTTGTAGTTAAGGTAAGAGACAAATGAAAGAAGGTCAAACTGGCGTAACTAAGACTATCCCACCACTGTCACCTCAATGGGATAACTCTTTCTATCTAGGGAGGTAAGGCCCAGGGGAGACATCCCCGGTGACCTGAGGTTTTGAGAAGGCAAGAGGCTTAAAAAGGCTAAGTGATAATATTACCCCTCATAAGTCACCACCTGATCAGAAAGTCCGACTTAATAGCCAATAAAGATAAAAGATAATCGGAAGTAGTAACCAAGAAGTGTACCTGCCCGAGACAAAGCAACAAAGAAACTATACATGTGCAAGCTTACTTGCTGGTTAGTACTTCATATAATCAATGACTTTCTGATAATAAGCAATTGAGCAATAATATTGACGAAGTAAATCAATGTTTATACAATAGCAATGATTACAATATCACTTCACAATAAATGCTAAAGAAACTCTAATGATGAGTGGCAATCAATGTAACAATATCAACACTTTARAAACAATGCCTTAACCAATCATTCAATTGCTTTAAGGGTAAAATGAATGCTGCATAAAGGTGTATATAACATAAAAGTTGACGACAACAATAGGGTTAGTAAGATTAGTTCTAGGCTAGGGTTAGAAATAGTTAGAGGTTGTTCAAGAATGTTTAGAGATTGTTTTTGATCAAGGTACTCAATACAAGAGGTCTTAAACCAGTGCACTACTAGGGAAAATGGAGTCAAGGGAGGCTGCAAAGGTTGAAGGACTAAATGATAATGATAAAACTAAAGACAAGAGGGTTAAATGTTGAGGTGTTGCTATAACAAGGCCTCATCAATGAAACCCTAGGGGAGAAAGGCTTACTAAGGTGTAGAAACCCTAGGCCTTAGTGCTTTCTCCTCCTTCTTTAGCTTATTGGCAAGATGAAATCGGCTAGCTTAAGCAAGAAGAAAAGGGCTGAAGACAAGAGAGTTAGAAGGTGAAGTGTTGCTAACGCAAGGCTTCATCAAACAAACCCTAGGGGAAAACGACTCATCAAGGTGTAGAAACCCTAGGCCTTGATGCATCTTCCTCCTTCTTAGCTCAATAACAAGGGAAAAACGGCTAGCTAGAAGAGTATGGATAGAGTGTTGCTATGGCAAGGCTCTATCTTACTTTAGCAAATCAAAATAGCTCTTAACTTGGTAGGGACATGAGACAAGGACCTTAGCATGTGCTTGTCACCTAGGGTTTTAATGCAGCAAATTATAATAACAAATGCAAGTAAATAATACTATAACCATTCAATCAAGAAGTGTTGCAGAAATTCACTTACATAAACCATTCATTCAAGTAGCCAAACCCTAGTTGTAAACCTTCCACCAAGAAGAAATGCCAAAATAGTGCCAAAATGGTCTCCTTCAACAAGTGCGCCTCAAAATTTCAGCCAAAACCCTAGAAGAGGGCGCAAATTTCAGACCTCACTAATGTGTGAGTGAAAGATGATGAAAATATGAGAGTGAAAACCCTCAATATATACCATACCAATGACCTTAATTAAAATTTAGGTCATCAAAAGGCTGACAAGGCTAAAATACACAATAATATTGTTTTACATTAAAATGTCATAAATTAAAACCTAATCAAGCAAAAGCAAGACGTCATGCCCCTTCTAGTGTGACATTAGCCCTTTCTAGGGCAAATGTAGCCTCCTGGAGCAAAACGTACGTTAGCCATCCTTGGGCTTCTCCAATCTGCCACATGTGCCAAACTGCCATGACTATCTCCCCAAAACGTCCATAAAGCTGGATGACGTCATGAGCCTCCTGGGTGACGTCCTGGGCCTTCCAAGGCCAACGTTGCAATGAAGAGGGCACAACCCCCCTAGGTACATGTCTGCTCAGTTGCCTTTGGTGGAGCATTCTGCTCTTCCCTGGTGCAAACACTCTGTCCTGTCTTTGCCCCCTGCTGGGGTCTCAAAATCCATCTGGTGGGCTCTTTAGCCCCATGTAGGTCCGAACTAATCATCTCCCCATGTGTACCTATCCAATGTGATACCTGTCCATCGGGCATGATCCTGCACATCAACAAATACGCCCTCCATGGGCTCATAAGTCACAGGGATCATAGCAATGTCAATCACATCTAATCATCAATATTATTAAACATGTGCATAAACCCCCTTTTACCCCAGTTAAGTGCTCAAAGACCTTATACAAATCTGCAATGCAAGTTTGGAGGAATTGACAGGGCATCCTATTGGGCTAGTGTCCATTGGAAAAGGGATGTTTCTGGAAGAGATCAAATCCAAGTCATGTAAATAGGTGAGGTTGATAAGGGATGTCCTGACAAGGGGTGCAGTGAAAGCAGGGGAATGCAGGGCGTACTTGTGGGTGGCTTTGTAGAAGGCGAGCTGCACCTGTCCTGGATGAAAATGTTTCCAATCCCATTCATGCCTTTTATTCTTTATTCTTTATTTCTTTTTCTTCAAGAAGCTAATCAGGGGACACTGCCCTGGTCTGGTGACCAGTGGTGGCAATGTTACCCACAAGCACTTTCACGGAGATGAGAAGTCTGGATCGTGATGAGACCCCCTTTCTCTTGGCCATGCAACCAAGAGCTACTACCCTGGCGTGGTAACCAGCTGCAAGTAGTGTCATACCGCTAGGTGCCCATGGACCTAATAGGATGGCTCGTGATGAGAGCCCCTATCCTCTGACTAGGTCTTGTTTTATTATTTTTATGGGTCCCTCTTGTTTCTTGCTGAGAAGCCTTTTACTGCTTTCTCGGGGATCCCTGGGCGAAGCATCTCAAGGTTTTAATTTTAGGATTTTATCTTCTGCCAGCTGCTTTTACCTTCTGGGCCTTTAGCCCCTTCTTCCCACAAGGCAAGGTGCAACCCTTAAATAATTGGCCAACCCAATGCCCGAACCAATGTAATGGGATGGACGAGCGGGAAGTAAGATGGAAAGTGGTGAGTATGACGGGAGCGGACGATGACTTTTTCAGAAATCCCCCCAGTGGCAACTCAAAACCTATGGGCAGAAGCTTGCTAGGGCATCCTGTCATTCCCCCCAGACATGGTCAAGTGGATAAGTATAAGATCCAAGCACCCGTTAGAAACAAAAGGAATTAAATGCACATATTCAAAGGTTTTGAGGATTAGAGTGACACATACCATGATACCTAGACTCATTACCTCATGGAGAAAGAACCATCTCTTATATAGGACCAAGCCGAAGGTGATGGATGCTCCTGCTGCTGACAAAGTGGAGGCACTGAAAGGAAGAAAAGATTGGCCCTCCAGGGCCATGCTCAAGTCGATCTGGCTCTCGGTACTCCATGTCTAGGACCTGTGGGCCTCGAGACATAATCTCCTTAGTTATCCCTAAAAGTGGGGGATAAAACCTCAACTCCCTCTGAAAGGAAACTACGCCATGCCCAGCTGCTCTGACTATGGTGTCGTCTCCAAACACTATCTCCAACTTGATCACTGGATTTCTGAGATCAGTGAAGTGCTCTTTGACACCTGACATATGACTGGATGCTCCACTGTCTATGTCCCAAATTCAGGATGGTGACTCAACTGTTGAACAACAAACTATCAAGGAGCACTCCCTCTCAAACTGAGAGGCAAACTCATCCTCCTCTGCTATTGCTGCTGTATCACCCTGCTTCTTCTTCTTCTTGTTGGGACACTGTCCAACATGTTAATGTTTAAGCCATTATTATAGTTCTTTGCATTTCAATAGATAACAATAGCATAATACAAGATCACTGAGAAATACACAATCTCAAGAGACACCGCATTTATCCTGGGAAACCCTCTAGGGCAAGAAAACCCAACAAAACTTCCTTATTATAGATAGCCAATACAATGCCAAGAGATAACTCAAACTAAAATAGAAGATCCTCTTCCAAAGATGCGCCACTCTGTCTCCTTCTTCTCTAACTGCAATTCCGAAACTTGTCTCTCAAATGAGCAAGTGAGTTGTGTGTCTAAGTGAGGCGCTAACTTCCTTATTTATACAAGACTGGCACGTGTGAAGTGTCTCTTCATTGGCAGGGCCGACTTCTCCAACTGGGTGGTTATAACCACCTTTAATATATTTCGGGGCCTCTTTAATACCTTCTGGGGCCGACTTCTTATTCTGCCTATTACAATTATCTTTTGACCAATCCGCAAAAGGGGATTTGGTCCTTTATAATAATCGACATGGTCAATCCGTAATGGGGATTGATCCAATGAATAATATATCAAATAATAATAAGAATACACTTTGCAGTTACATTATTTTAACACTCCCCTTTAACAAGAAGGGTATTCTTCAACAGCATCAGGCGAGAGAGAGAGGCCTTTATCATCAACAACATCAAGTGGGTGAGAGGACAACATCATCAATATCATCTTGGAACACTGACTGGCGTATCTATAAATCATCGAAAGTTTTCTTCATCGGCAGCATTGTCATTCTGAAGCATCGTCATTCTGAAAGGAATGCAATCATCATCTGCATCAATATGTATTAGTATAAAACTGATACATCATCATCATCATCACAGCATGAGGCTGGCTCATCATAATAATACTAGACTGGCTTTATGTCACGACTATCAAGTCGGAAGCACAATTCTAGTCTCATCCCATTGTCTTGCTTTACGTCACAACTGTCAAGCTGGAAGCAAGATGCTCGTCCTGCTTTACGTCACAACCATCAGGTCGGAAGCGGGATACTAGACTGGCTTTACGTCATAGCTATCCAGCTGGAAGCTCAGTGCTAGTCTCATCTCATCATCTTGCTTTACGTCACAACCATTAGGTCGGAAGCAAGGTACTTGTCCTGCTTTACGTCACAACCATCAGGTCGGAAGCAGGATACTAGACTAGCTTTACGTCACATCTATCCAGCCGGAAGCACAGTACTAGTCACATCACATCATCTTGCTTTACGTCACAACCATTAGGTCAGAAGCAAGGTACTCGTCCTGCTTTACGTCACAACCATCAGGTCGGAAGCAGGATACTAGACTGGCTTTACGTCATAGCTATCCAGTGGGAAGCACAGTAGTAGTCACATCACATCATCTTGCTATACGTCACAACCATCATAAGAGATGTCTCATCACAACAACTACTCCCCCTTTCGAGGAAGGTCCTTTCGGACTATACCAAGCTTATCTCGAACGTGCTCAAACTTCACATGAGATAGAGGCTTGGTCAACACATCAACAACCTGTTCATCCGTGCTAATGTACTGGAGCTTTAAGGCTCCTCTCTGCACCATGTCATGGATGTAATGATATCTGATCTCTATGTGCTTCGACCTGTCATGGAATACAAGATTCTCTGTCATCTTTATGCAGCTCTGGTTGTCACATAGGATCGTGGTTGCTTCCATCTCTAGGTCAAATAGACCGGTCAACAACTTTCAAAGCCATACAGCTTCGCAGCTGGCAGAACATGCAACAATGTATTCTGCTTCTGCTGTGCTGAGAGCAATGCTGGATTACTTCCTACTCTGCCACGAGATCATGGCTGATCCCAAACTGAAACATCCTGAAGTGTTTTTCCTGTCAGGAACACTTCCTGCCCAATCTGCATTAGTATATCCACTCAATGTGAAATCATGATCTCCGTCATAGCTGAGACCACAATCTATTGTACCCTTAAGGTACCTCATCATATGTTTTGCACCACTAGGTGAACATGTCTGGGTTTTACCAGAAACTGACTCAAGGTGTCCACGCCAAAACAAATGTCTGGTCTGGTGTTTGTCAGGTACATCAACGATCCAATAATCTGTCTGTACAGCGTGGCATCAATTAATTCTGATGAAGTGTCGACCAACAGCTTCAGCTTCGCTTCCATGGGTGTATTCATGGACTTGCATTCCAACATGTCGAATTTCTTCAGGATTTCGACTGCATACTTCCCTTGATTAAGGAAGATCCTCTTTGGACTCTGCCATACCTCAAGACCTAAGAAATAATGCATTAGGCCAAGGTCTTTCATTTCAAATTCTGAGGCAAGTCTCTTCTTACATTCAGTGATGAGCTTT